>SJJU01030781.1:0-12021 GCA_012932125.1 Conopomorpha cramerella | reverse complement strand
GCACACCACAAGGTGTGTGAACCCTATAACGGCGATGGGCTCACCCCCTGTCACGTTGGGTTAAATAAGCTTGGTGAACCGTGGGCATTTGCTGTAGCAAGTGGCTCTGCCTACCCCGCTTTGGGATTAAAGGCGTGAAGTGTATTTATTTATTATTTTACTAGCTGTCCCGGTATTTTAGTTAGACTTGACTCTACATTTTTGTTAGAAACAAATGTTTTCTGACAAAAAGAAAAGGGCTGTTTGGGGTTTTCCGTTCATTATTTGAATTTTTCTCCGAGTAAAAACCATCCTTGGACTTTAAAAAAAAAAGAATTGGCCAAATTGCTCCAGGCATTATTGAGTTATGCGCTTATCGACACATTTTGCTATTCATTTTTATATTACGACAATATAATATTTTATTACGTGATTAATAGAAGAAAAAAAAAGAAGAATTATAGACAACGAAAAATAACTTAATAGATGAACCCACTTACAGAAAAAACTAAAAAAAAACCCACTTACATAAAACAAATGCAAAACATACACAAATAAACTCACACCTTCAAATATGGGATAAACAGAACGCAGTAGCCTCGATTTTTCTACGCAGCACAATAAAATAACATTTGCATCCTTAATTTCGGCCTCTGCACTAGATAGATCAAAAAAAAATAAAACAGTTCGGTTGGACGAAATCACTTATCGTGATAAGGTCGCCTTATGTAACCTTCAACCACAATCTTAAAATGCGAGTCTCCTTATCTACTTTTGAAATATAATTGTTTATTAATTCAAAAAATACACGCGAATCTTTGAAGGATTATTTTGACATGAAACCTTCTACAGTTTTATAGCTCACCCAATGGCCGAGAGGGGCCCCCGAGCAAAGTCCCTACATTTCAATATCTAACGGAAACCCAGACGGGAATTCATACATATTGAACCGGAATATGATTTTAGATCACATGAAAGTCAAAATGCTTTATAACCAAATGTTAGAACAAACAGAATACTTTATGCGCGGTGACGTTTTACTTAAACACTCACCGAAAATATGACGCATTGTTAAAAAATACATAAAAAATAGTGGAATAATCAATACTTATACAAGTTACACAATTATTGAAAATTGTATTTTTACTATCATACTTAAAAAACATATTTTTATAGGTACCTATATACTTGTACTAAAATACTAAAGGACTCCGAGCAACTAACTGTATCTCTACGAGATGTTTTTCGTTTAAAAAGCTTTGTAAGCTCCAAGCTTTAATCCGCCAAGACGTTATTTAATATCAACCTTTTTTTAGTGCCATCTACTGCCTCTGTGCTATTTATCAACGCTTTTTATAACATTAATCTATACAAATATTAAAGAAAGAATTGTTTGTTTGCATCGAATATGCTCCGAAATTATTGGATCGATTTTAAAAAAATCCTTCAGCGTTGAGAATAAATACTATCCCCGAATGACATATGCAATTTTTTATCCCGAAATTCCCACGGGATCGAAAAAAACTTGAGTAACACCACGCGGTACAGCTAGTTGATAATATGACCTGTACAATTTTATATCAGCCAACTACACATATTATTAGATTACTTACAGATAGATTATAAAATATTTTATCAACTATTTCTTGACCCACGAAAATCCGCGACATTTTTAATCTTTACTTACAAAAAAAATGTCTCTAACAGTTACTTTTACAGCAACCACGAGAGATGCACAAAGTGAAATTAACTGTTTCAAGAACGGGTTTGTCAAACAAAAAAAAAAGAGACCGAAAGTTTAACCTTTTCTTTTGGTATGTTAGTTAATTCAATTGTAAATAGTCAACTGTCAGTTTCGCTTTGATAAAGTTACCTAATTTCAAATTCCTTGCATATTATCCTTGATTGACGGTATCTCAATCACATTTAAACATTTTAGGATGTAACCTTTTTGTGTTTGCGTTTGTCCGGTTGATTGTTCGTATTTTTTCTCGGGAAGAGAATGGATCTGTTGAATCATTTTGATATTCAATACAAGGTACAGTACAGAGCCTCAATATCTTTCAGATATGTAGCTTACTAAAGACTTTCACCTATGGTAGAGGAGGCTGTATATCGTCTTACATGTATAGTCTTGTAAGTGAAGTATAGTCTATCTATTCCCTGTCGTATTACTCGTTGTTTATCCCACTCGTGTAGAAATTTTGCGATAAAATCTCCTCATTGATTTTCGTTATAATCCGATTAGTAGTCCGCATAGAAGTTACTTTTTATAATAGAAACTCAGAACTTACACCACTCACGTCACAAACAAACATTTATATTAATTAAATTTATACACTTACCGTACCGCGGCTATAATAACCCCAGTTCATGCATTTCTGTGAAAATTTCGGCATAAAACTATATTATTGTAAGGTCTTGTTAAAATGCGTTCTGTTTTTTTCCGTGTGGACGAGCAACAAATATCTATTCAAACAAACTTTTGCGTTTATAATATTAGTTATAATAAAGTTAGCCTACCAATCTATGGACTACATAGATTGGTAGGCTAAGGTGGTATAATATTGGTTTGCTTACGATGTTCACTTTCAAAGTTATCTCAATTCAACCTCAATCTTTTAAATTATTTTCAGTCAGGATTTTAAAAAGTACGTGCACAACGCTTTTAAAATCACTAATGATATTAGATTTGCTACTGATAGCCAAAAGCTATCAATCTGAGCTCTTCTGGATTTTTAATACTCTATTAACAAGCTTTGAACCACCATCCTGTCTGATATTAAGCTGAGATGTGGTCTACGATGGAGCACACTTGTTCATTAGGTACCGTTTAGCAATGCATTTAACTGTGTGGATCACGACATATTGCTTGCTCAACTCATACAATTTAATGTTAGGCCTGCAGTAGTTAAAAGGTTTCACTCCTACCTCGGTGGTCGACAGCGGAAAGTTCTATTGAAGTCTGTCAAAACAGACAGTCTGACCAATACATATACCGTACACACTAAATGCATAATCTTATTGAAAAGATGAGACCCATCAGCACCTAAGGATAAAAATATTTACGTACAGAGCAATGGGTCAAATAGGCACCGAAACATTAATTTCTATGCAAGCATAGAAGAAAAATATCATAAAAGAACGTAGGTGCATCCCAGAGTAGTCTTTTCTGTCATATATTCTCAATTCAATTCTCTAGTCAAGTTCTATTGAACAACAGACAGCCTGACAAATACATATACCGTAACTTGGGACTACTTTGATCCGCGGAATAACTTTGTTCTGATGCAGAAATGTCTGTCCTTTGCCTATTTTAATGCAGACTCGTGTTTTTGCCGTGACAACGTTTATAGCTGTATGTCATTGTCCCGTTCCGCAAGCGAGTGTACTACTACACACATCAAAAGTATCTAGAGATCAAGTACATTTTAGAAAATTGCAATCAAGAATATATTTTACAAAAACTAAATTCATTCATAATTTATTCAAAATATGGTGATAAGCATGGGGAATTAGGTAGGAGACCAACCCAGAAGATTAGATTTGATTTAAATAAATTAGATTTTTTTTAGAGCTAAAAATGTTCTTGATCCCTAAACACTTTTGATGTGTGTATAGATGCCATGTTCGACGTTGTCACGTCAAACTACCTCCCGTAAACGGACTTTACAGACAACCATTGTTCTTATTCTTTATTTAGGTACTGTAAACAGTTTTCCGCTTAGCAAAACTTTTCCAGTAATTCAAAGTAACCCAAGTCAAGGGTAACCTGTAACATGATCGAAATATCAACTTTCAAGTGCAAGTCGTGTGACCCAACCTATACAAGCACTGAACAATATTACTGGACATAATACCATTCTATAAATACCCGCGTGTTGACCGCGTGCCCCGCAGCACTTCAGTCGTCTAGTAACCATGTTTACAAACAAAACTGCCCTATAAATCATCTACGTTATTGTCGTGACGAATGACTCAATTTTCCATTAAGAATCGAATTACATCGAGCGTAAGTTTTTTGAAATCCTTAAGTTTATGGCAATACATACACTTCATGCCTGTCTCCCAGAGGGGTAGGCAGGTGCTACAGATCTCCATTTGTCACGGCCCTGACATACCCCTTTCGCTTCATCGACATTCATACATCTTTTCATACATGACGGTTTCGAGTACTTTTCACGCCACCTTCGGCTAGGACATCACCAATCTGGTCAATATATGTCCTTCTGGGGCGACCTCTCTCTTTATGGCAATATTTATGAAAAATAGTGAGAACATAATTTTTACCGAATGAAATTGTGCGGATAAAGTCGCAACGCACATTGTATAATTGGTATGTATTCTGAGTGTGAGTTTTTTATAACTACCTACATCCTCGTCATCAGCCCCATGACGTTAACAGCTGGACGGGGGCCTCCCCCAATAATCTCCAGAATCATTTAAATGCCAATCACCACGCTTGGCAGGCGGCTTGCAAATCGTAGTGTGGTCTAACTCACAGAGAGAACTGCTGCCTCTCCTCTGGATAGATCCCTCGGTCGCACTGACACCCACGACGGGAAATGTTGGACTGGGGTGACACATGTATCCTATTCGTCGTCACCACACGGCTACCTGCCTAGTAGGTATAAAGCACGCGCTGTTCTTGATGAATCAGGCTCGTAAGGTGTCGCGCTAGTGAACTGTCAACAATATAATGCAACGATATTTTGAACGTTCGAAATTTGGTGTTCGGAATTTTGTTATTCGGTCATTGGGCATTCGATATCTCGACTAGGGAATACGCTTGTCCCTATGTACGCATAGTACCTACTATGCAATGGATTTAAGTGTGTTTTTTAAAATAGATGCAGTGATTTATGATGAAGGTTTGTACATACATAAAATAGCAAACAATCATCATCGCACTCATGCGAAGCCGGAACGAGCCGCTAGTTATGTATATTCATTGAAACAACTGCATAATATTATGCATGAGCGTTGCATTAAAAATCGTTATGAACAGTTTGTTGAAATTAAGAAGATCAATACCTTTTTCCGGATCGTTTGTTGGTTCGTTTACAGAAATATCTAGAAGTTTCAAAACGCGTGTGTTTATGGAAAATAGAGGCCAATGTCCATCTTTATACTGAGACAGTATTCATGTATAAAAGATTGTTATTTTACTCATGCGAATACAAAAAAAAAATATATTGACACTGAATGTTATTGTTGTTTCAGAAGAACGCCACACTTTGCCAGGAAACTTTTCTAAGTAAGTCGTATAATATTTTTGTATTATGTTAAAAACTGTATTTCTTTCTACAGTGAGGCTTAATTTAGGTACTTTATACTGATGACATGACACTAAAGGCATCATCTTATTGAAAATATGAGACCCATCAGCACCTAAGGATAAAAATATTTACCTACAGAGCAATGGGTCAAATAGGCACCGTTTCTATGAAAGCAAAGAAGAACAATATCATAAAAGAACGTAGGTGCATCCCAAAGTAGTCTTTTCTGTCATATATTTTATATGAATTCTTTACTCTTTCCGCATAATCCGCGCCGATGTGCGTCACAGCCTTGTTCCTAATAATGTAAATTCGCCACTTCCTGGACGGCCTTGATATTCCCCGAGGACTACAGCTGAGGTCGCGGCTTCGATTCCCTCCTTCAACATAATAGTTTAGATATTTGTTGTCCACTTCGCAGCAGACCACATCTTAATCGATTTCGCTTATTAGTTTTATGTTGTTTTTTTCTATTATCAGGAAAAGGGTTAATAGAATAGAATACAAAACTTTATTTCAGACCATTTAATCCAAAGTTTGTTAATAAGTTAAACAAAAAATCAATACAAAAAAATAGTCGCTTCCCGCTGTCTGGCTCTATGTATGGTTAGATCTAGAAAACGACATCAAAATCCGTTGCGTAGTTTGGTAGATAGAGTGAATCTCGAAAAAGGTTTTGTATAATTATATGCATATAATAGCAGAGAAACACTGCTTATAATGTATATTGGCAAAACAACTTCGCTAGATCAGCTATTTCGAAATAACTGAGACAAGACAACGTTTATTGAGACCTTTAGTTAACCTTATGGGCGCTGGCGTATAAACCCTGGCATTGTTAACCACAATTTAGGGATAAAATATGGGATGTTCTTATCTATAAGCTGTATAATTGTAAAGTTTAAGTAAAAATCGTTCAATAGTTTTCGCAAGAAAGAGCAACAAACATCAGTCGAACCAAAGAAACTTACGCGATTATAATATAAGTAGGATTTATGTAGATTATTGATGCAGATTCAACATCGCAGTCATCAATGGACGAGGCAGCAAGTGGAAACCTCACCGTGATGTGTCAGTTGGAAGAGCGTGTGTACCTGGAGGTGCCGCCGCGGGATTCCTATCAAATTATAATCTTATTCGATAAATATGACACTACAGTAAGTTTCATTCAACTTTAAATTAGTTACTTCGTAATGAAGCATTTTTAAACTAATTTTCCTCTGTAACATAGATGTCACTACTGGTTTCTGTGTTGATTGTCAATCAGAATGACAGATGATTGACAATTGCGACTAGATTAGACTATCAGACCAATAACAACTAGGCTTGCAAACCGAAACTGACGTTTAGAATAAAACAAGACAACAATATGGACGAGATGAAGGAGTGAAAGAGTAAGAGACAATATTTTTTGTCCCTTACTGCGTAATAGAGTAATTCTAAACTGTCAAATTGGTAGTAAAAGTGATAGTTTGGATCCAGAAGTACATCGAATTCCATACATTTTGGTGGGAAGAGGCAGACTGAAGGTGGTACGCCGCTTTCAAGTCTAGCTGTGTTTGGTCTGAGATTGCATATCGCGCTAATATTTATTGAAGTTGTTGCAAGAACTTTCGGTCAAAAAGGGTTTGATTAATGACCAACATAGAACACCGTAGCGACATCTTTTGAGAAAATAGCACACTAAATAAAAATAATTTGAGAGCGTCTGTGGTCCAGTTGGTCGGATACTTGATTTGTAACCGGGACGTCGCGGGTTCGAGTGCGGCTACTGGACGTGTACCAATGGGAACTCTTTCAGAGCCTATGTACGCAACGCAACGCTCGTACGGGGAAGGACAACATCGTGATGAAACCCACACATGACAAGGTGTGTAAACCCTATAACGGCGATGGACTCCCCCCCTGTCACGTTGGGTTAAATACGCTTGGTGAACTGTGGGCATTTGCTTATTAAGCAAGTGCCTCTAATAAAAAGGGTAGTGAAGTGTATTTAATTATTTTATAAATAAAAAATCCTCATTGATTGTTCACTTAACCCTTCCATAGAAGAGGAAGTGGTCGAAGGGGTGACAATAAATCTTCTACTATCTTAAATCAAGTGAACATAAATGCGTTAATGCCATCGTATTCAATTCAAATAAGTCTAAAAAGTTGTTCAAAATCTTTATTTTCAACAGTTGCAACTATACTTCAGCGTAGTACCGCCAAATGAGAGACAAACATCCGTATCGTGCGCGGGATACGGGGGCGAGGCGATATGGTACGCCGCAATCACCTCCGAGGGGGCGCTGAGCTCGTGGTACCGGGGGCCCGACATCGACAGCTTCTACGTCAATGACGATGAAATTGTCATGAACATGACAATAAACATCACATTCAGCGGGGAGACTCCAATGTATAGCGCAGTGGCTGAAATTCAGTGGGATGAAGATAGTAAGTTGTACAGAGATAGTAAGTTGCTCAGATCAGACCTAAAACAACCAGACTTGCAATACTAAACTACTAAACGCACACCACAAGGTGTGTGAACCCTATAACGGCGATGGGCTCACCCCCTGTCACGTTTGGGTTAAACACGCTCGGTGAACCGTGGGCGCGTGCTTTTGTCTACCCCGCTTTGGGATTCAAAGGCGTGAAGTGTGTATAGTTATTTTACCCCTGGCAGATATAGTAGGAAGCCGCGGCCGGCTTATGTAATGACAACTGTCAAAAGCAAAATAACTGTGTAACAATCCGTAGTTATTAACCTCAAACCCAACCGCGACTCCCACAGCGGGAAAAGTTGGGCTGGGGTGGTGACACATGTACACACATCAAAAGTGTCTAGGGATCAAGAACATTTTTAGCTGTAGAAAAATACTAATTTATTTAAATCAAATCTAATCTTCTGGATTGGTCTCCTACCTAATTCCCCATGCCTGTATCAATGACTTATCACCACATTTTGAATAAATTATGAATGAATACAGTTTTTGTAAAATATTCTTGATTGCAATCTTCTAAAATGTACTTGATCCCTAGACACTTTTGATGTGTGTATTATGCTATTCGCAGTCACCACACGGCTATACCGCTTGATTTATTTACACACGTTTTCATTATTTCCAGTGTCCAACGAGTGTTTCCAAGTGACTAATGCTTGCTTCAATAAGGAAGTGAATGACGACCAACATGAAACAAAGTACGTTGGGGTAAGTGCTGTTTTATAGAATACAGAGGGATTTGGAAATATCATCTTAAGACGATGTATACTATTTGTGTAGACCCAGCTGATGTGCATTTCAGGAGGGGTCAATGACCCGAAACAAAAATTAGACCACGAGCTTCATCAGCCGAATGTATTTTTTTTTTGCAGCGTCTTCAAGAAAGGATGTTTTTCAATACGTATAGGTGTATGGTCTTTTTATGTTCCTTCGTGGCTAACTTCATTGTTTATGAACCAATTTTGATGATTCTTTTTTTTATTGGATAGGAGATATTTCAAATAGGGTCCTATTACAGGGAAATCAGTGTTTTAAAGCTGGTCAGAAATGAGGGAAACTTTTAAAAAAATCGCACGGTCTATTTGTAGGTATCGAATGAAGTCGGTTCTTTTTTCTTTAAAATGAATGTATAAAGACTTTTTATATCTATAAAGATTTTTTTCCTTTACAATGACATCTGCTGAAATAGACTGGGTCGGGTCTACAGAAGCAGCAGAATTCGGCTTAAAGAGATATTTCCAAATCAACCCATGTAATATTAACTCTTACACGTGTAAAAAGGTGCAATTTCATTGAACGATAGGGCCCGCATTCAGGGAGATTTCGGTACCACATGCCGTAGAGGGTTCGAATTTGGCAAATACTTTTGGTCGTTTAGGCTCTCATTCAAAATCCGTACAACAATAAAGAAACGTTGTTCCCTTCCGTGCGAATGAGTTCATTTGTAAAGACACGATAGTTTTTGCATACCTTTTATCGGTATAATATCCGTGTTTTGCTAAAATACTTTGCTAACAGTGTTCCCATGTATTATACATATAAACCTTCATCAAGAATCAATCTATCTACTAAAGAAAACCGCATAAAATCTGTTGCGTACTTTTAAAGATCTAAGCATAAATAGGGACAGAAAGCGGGTGGCGACTTTGTTTTATACTATCTACTAGCTTACCCGGCAAACGTTGTTTTGTCAATATACATTATTAAAACTGTATCTCTGCGTGCTCGTATTATATGTATGTATTACACACATACCCCTTCCCCAACAATCATTCTATCTACTAAAGAAAACCGCATAAAAATCCTTTGCATATTTTTAAAGTTTAAAGCATACATAGGGACAGACAGAGGCGAGTAACTTCGTTTTATACTATGTACTGATTGGCGATGCGCTGGTGAACCGTGGGCATTTGCCCAGCAAGTGCCTCTGCCTACCCCGCTTTGAGTCCCTAAGACGTGAAGTGTATTTATTTATTTTATCAACCAAGTTATATGATGATGATTTTCACAACAGTGAAGCATCCTTAGACCGCATGCGGGTACTTAACCGCACACGATGTAACGACCAACTAAATGACCAATGAAAATGTGCCTTTAGCTATTAAGCATAATATTATTATGTAGGTGGTTCCTACAGACATTAATATTTTTTAACACAGCCTACACTCTCTAACTGTAAAGGGAAACGGCATACCTTAAAGCTTCTGCATCTGTATGTACGAGTGTGAACCCCGTTGATGTCTTTTATATGGAATTGTAGCTTTGTGCAAAAAGTTAATATCAACGCATTAATTTTATTTGTCTTAACAGCATAACATTGGATTTATTTCGAAGAAAAAACAAGCTAATAAAATAAGAATAATAATAATGAATTATTACTCACGCTCTCGAGTGATAGATGCATACCACTACCTGGTAAATTAACCACGAACAATGGTCTTAGAAAAAGCGCGCGGGCTAAAATGATGTGGTCTTAGTTGATCCTGAAATAGGTTATATCAAAAAATTCTTCATCCCCATACAAAATGTCACCTAGACAAAAACTCTTGTATTTTTTTTTAGATGTTTATTACATTTTCCCGGCTGCATTGTCGCCCTAATAGACGTCGTTCATATTGACGAGCAGAACAACGTTTCTAAGACCGTTGCTTGGGTTTTTTTCACGCAGTAAAATAAATGGGACATACCCAACGTATCTCTAGAATCATATCTAGATATTAACAGTTAATTGTCCTTCACCATGTACCAATGGGACTCTTTTTCAGAGCCTATGTACGCAAAGGACAACATCGTGATAAAACCCGCACACCACAAGGTGTGTGAACCCTATAACGGCGATGGGCTCACCCCCTGTCACGTTGGGTTAAATACGCTTGGTTAACCCTGGGGACTTGCTTATTAAATCAAGTGCCTCTGCCTACCCCGCTTTGGGACATAAAAGGCGTGAAGTGTATTTTTTTTAATTTTTTTTTTGTCCTTCACCAGCCAATGAACGAAGGAGGCTTAAGTTTCGAGAAGCTCGTGCTGAACGGCGCGTGCAGTGTGGAAGTGTCCGGTCCCCGAGGGAGGTACACTCGCGACTACAGGACGCCGGCTTGTGTCAATCAAACACACTGTAGTAAGTCAACTTCCAATAGTTTATCTATATGAATCTCAAAGTCTTAACTGATTCATTCATCACTAACTCGTAAAGGTACTAAATTCGTCGGTAGTTTTGTTATGTTTGTTACTTCGAAAATGACTGGATTAACCGATTATTTTTTGTTTAAATAAATAAATATTTTACAACAACACACACATTGCCTTCATTCCATGTTAAGTAGCTAAAGCACCTGTGTTATGGAAATCAGACAACGAGATATATTTACTTATATGTATATACAGGGTTACTTGTAACTCGACGTATTCCTGGTATGTGGTGATAGAGGAGTTAAAATGCAATAAAATAAACCTCCATATGTATGGTCGGAAATTCCATCGAAAAAAAAATAGGCCATCGAGTTACATATGGAGGTTTATTTTATTGCATTTTAACTCCTCTATCACCACATACCAGGAATACGTCGAGTTACAAGTAACCCTGTATATATATTGTTTTTTTTTGTTTAGAAAGCTTCCCATATAAATTTGGTTCAGCTTCGACTACAGCCATCATCACAACAGCATCCATGAGACATCCCAAAATCTGTCAAATTTTGCTGGTTGAAGTCGGTTCTTTTTTCTTTAAATTTATGTATTTATTTATATAAGCTTACATAACGGGCTTATAGCTAATTATTACTAATTAGACATTAAAAAAAGAAAGCATGTTAAACTATATCCCTAAACATGTAAGCATGGCGTGCATTAAGTATAAGGTTAAAATAATTAATTCTGTAAGTAATCAACTGATTGATCTAGAATATACATTTTGAGCAAGACATATACACTGGTAAATAGTTAGACATCCTATAGGAATTAAAGAATGAGTAGTTTTACGCTGTTCTTGAATTTACATGCTTTACTATCAAATATATCCAAAACGTGGTTAAATTCGTTGTAGAGACGGCACATTCTGACAAGAGGGTTGTAGAAAGACGTGTGGTTACGATATTTTTTTATATATAAATGTTACCGTTCAGTGCCGGAAATGCCGCACATCTCAAGCATATCTACGACGAGGCAGTCTGACAACGGTACCTGGGACGTCACCGTGCACTGGAGGAAGCCTCACATTGAACCTCTCATGTACATCATCAAGGTTAACAATACTTACGCCGCTGAAGTAGATGGGGTGA
>SJJU01030771.1:0-11112 GCA_012932125.1 Conopomorpha cramerella | reverse complement strand
TGATGACAGTGACAATTTTTAACAAATCAAAGATAAACAAATATGTAGGAAATAAATAAAAACCATAATTACGAAAAACAAGTTATTCCATTAAAAAATTTATGAAACAAGCGTGATAACGTGAAAAAACTCATGGAAGACTTTCATGTTTTGGAGCAGCAGCTATGCTTTAGGTATTAGTTCGTGGTTTCAGCAGAAAATCATTGTTTGTGTTATGAGTTGTGTTCTGGTTTCTACTGAACCTACCATGATCTTGAAACCAAACCTTTATTCACAAATGCACGGGCCTTACACATGTAACGACCGATGAAGAGCGAGTAAGTAAACTTAGAAAATTTCGCTAATATTAGGAAGATTAGTAGCTTCCGTCTACGGACATACATTTAAAACGTCGCGCGCGCTCAGTTCAAGAGAGGATCGTTATAACATTGCGCTGTGATTAATAATGGAAAAAAATTGTTTAAAGTGAACGACAGTAGTGAAATTGGTGTTTAAAAGGAAGGAGACAATTCCAGGAATACGACAGTGTTTTCAGTTTCTAAATCAGATCAAGGGTTCAGAAGTAATCGGGCAAAGCATTTTATAATTTTGAATTCAATCGGTTGGACCCTGACCTACGACAACCCGCGGAGCGCTCGCTGATCGCGCGTCATCGCCGGCGCGGGCTGCCATTGGCCGGCGTTCGCGTCATTATCGAGCGATTCGGGACGCGCGTATTGTGAGTGATGCAAAACAATACGGGACGCGCCTATTAAATTTAAAATTTACATCAAGTAAAATGAATGCGCAAACTACGTGTAATGCGTGTAGAAAGCAAATCAAGTCACTAAACTACATGGAATGCACGATTTGCAAAGCATTATACGATTTGAATTGTGTAAATATTGATGTAGCGGAGTTCAAAAACTTAACCACTGAATTAAAGGAGAGCTGGACATGCCCAGAGTGCGTAAGTGCCAGACCTAAAACGGGAAATACTCATACACCACTAAGACAGTCTTTGGGAGGTTTTAATAGAACTTATGTTACGGAACTTGATAACTCAACAGTCATGGATGAGACCATAGTGGAAGATACAACGAAGAACGTAAATACAGTACGGGGCGCTGAGTCGAAGGACCTGGATGGCTCATTTATAGCACGTAGGAATAGCGAAGGTGAGCTAACAATGGATAAAGTTTGGGAAATGTTCCAAGAAATAAAAGACGAGCTCGTTAAAATTAGGACTCAGAATGAGGTTATACTACCCTTAAGACAGGAAGTGTCGGTGTTGAGAGAGGAAGTATGTCGGCTTAAAGGATTAATAACTGCCTTACTGGAAAAAGATACGAAGAGCAGCAGGACGTCAACTGCCGATAAAAAACAATCGGAAAATAGCATTTTATCGTTTTCAATGGTGGCGGCGGCATCGACCCAATCCAAGACAAACCAATTGAATGCAAGACCAATCTCAAATTTGCGAGCTCATAGTACAAAGGACAGTGTACTCAAAACTGTGGACGCGGATGTACAAGCGGAAAGGAGACAAGTTTCAAACCCGCTGTCGCTGACAACAACTACGAAGGGGTCACCTGTACCTCAGGCAAGCATGTCAGATAGTGCAGCCACTACAAAGGAGGATGAGTGGACACTTGTAGGAAATAAAAAACCAAAAAGGAAAACGTTTAGTGATATAAAACGCGGAGAGAACACTAAGGAAACTCAACTAAAAGGTATCGAAAAAAAGAAATTTTTGCATGTTTGGCGATTAGACAAGAGCACTACGGAAAACGAAATAATTGAACATGTACAGTCAATCATTGGAATGAAGGATTTTAGAGTTGATAGAATAAAAAGTAGAACAGAACGAGACTATGCCTCATTTCGAATAGGAGTGCCAGAATCAAACTATGAAGCTCTAAGTCAATCTGAAGTATGGCCACTGAACGTCGAATTTAGTGAATGGGTGTTTTTTCGAAGACATGAGCCTTCCAAATCGTAGGCATAAAAATAAAACACCGTCGATTGAGATTCTCTACCAAAACGTTAGGGGCCTCCGAACAAAAACCTCTCAGTTTTCCATGCTTGTGGAATCCTCAACTTGTGATTTAATTGCAATAACGGAAACAGGTTGTAATCCATCAATAATGGATGCAGAGCTCATTCCAACGGGTTACCACTTGTTACGTTGTGACCGTGCCGATGGTCGCAAGCAAGGCGGAGTACTTTTGGTGGCCACACCGAAGCTTGAACTGCGGCGCGTGAGTCATCGGGATGTTAACATCGATACTCATAAGTTTGAGTTAATGTGTGCTACTATTCATATACGTGGTAAATTTTTGCTCGCTTGTTGCGTCGTGTACATACCGCCGGCAACGGACGATAACGAGTACTTGGTCATGTTAAATCTAATTGAACAATATTGTATCAAATATAAGGGGAAACTGATAGTGTTAGGGGATTTTAACTTACATTCTTCTAGTTTGAATGTTACCTTGTATTTTGAATATTTCTTAGCTTTTTGTGAATTCAATCAATGTAACAGTGTACCTAATTGCGATAACAGGCAGCTCGACCTGGTACTGTGTGGGCCTGAGTTGGGTGACGCGTTGAGTGTCCGTGTCGCTGACGGGGACGAGTGCTTGCAGCCGGTGGACGCGTACCACCCGCCGCTCGTGGTAGCCGTGAGTGCTAGTGTGCCTGTGCCCTGTGCTGCCTCCGCCGCTTCACCGCGGGGTTTTATATCTGGCCGCGGAGACGACGGCGATAGCGATGCTCTGCTTCATCCACTTAGCTGTGCTTGGAACTTTTATAAAGCGGACTTGCATAAACTTTACTATCAACTCATGGCTAATGATTGGACAGAGCTGTATAGTATAAAAGATCCTGAGGAGGTAATTTCCTACTTTTACCAAGTTATTAACATTATTATTAGTGAATGCGTTCCCAGTAAAAAGCGAGCACAGCCGGTATCCTCTCGATATTCTTATCCTAAGTGGTACACGGCTGAAATAATTCGCGACATTGAGCTGAAACATAGCCTTCATAAAAAATACAAGCGTAGTAAAGATAGGTCCGATTATGCAAAGTTTGCGGAATGTAGGGCACGTGTTAAGAGAGCAATAACTGAAACGTTCTACCAATATGAACACCGTGTCCAGGCCCGATTGGCCCGTGATCCTAAGTCTTTTTGGAACTACATAAGGTCGAAACGTACCTTAGGAGGATGTATAAATCTAGCGAGAGACGGTGTTCCACTGACACCGAAGGAAAGTGTTCAGGAGTTCGCCGAATTCTTTTACAGTGTCTATAATAGTCAGTCGGCAACTCTGGATGTAGCGGGCGCGGACGCAGCGGCCCCTGCTGCCGGCGCGCGGTTTCACTTAGACGAACTGACTGTCGATGAAGTACTGGGAGCCCTGTCACGCTTGCAGCCCAAGCAGTCCGTGGGGCCAGACGGCATACCTCCATACGTGTTCAAGGATTGTGCCAGAGTATTAGCGGTTCCTCTGTGCTACGTATTTAATATATGTTTAAAAAGTGGGTCTTTTCCGGACAGGTGGAAAATAACTCGTGTCGTTCCGGTGCCAAAGGTCAGTCGGAGTTCGCGGCCAGAGGACTTCAGACCGGTGGCAATACTGAGTACCCCGGCTAAGGTGTTTGAGATGGCGATCCATAACAGGCTTCAGTGGCATGTGAGTGGGCAGCTGTCTGATGCGCAGTACGGCTTTCGGGCGGCACGCAGCACGACGGGCAATTTGCTATCCCTTATGACTAAGGTAGTGCCGGTGGTCGACGCCGGAGGGCAGATTGATGTAGCCTACTTTGACTTCCGTAAGGCGTTCGATACCGTGGATAACGACGTACTGTTAGCAAAGTTGGCAGGTGTAGGGTGTACACCACATTCCTTGTCATTTTTTGCTGACTACATGCGTGACCGGAAACAGTACGTAGACATAGCTGGAGCCAAATCCGAACCATACTGTACCAGATCTGGGGTTAGTCAAGGCTCAAACCTGGGTCCATTAGCGTTCTTGATCATGGTCAACGACCTTCCGGAAGTCGTGGGAGAGTCGGGCTGTTTGCTCTTTGCAGACGATTTGAAGCTTGTGAGGGAGGTTAGAGACCGATCGGATTGTTTGAGATTGCAAGACGACATCAATAAGATTACGCGATGGAGTCAAGAGAACAGGCTGTACTTCAATGAAAAAAAATGCTCTGTAATCTCATTCACGAAGGTAGAGTCCCCACTCCATCATGCTTACCAGGTAAATGGCACTCCAATGCAGCGAGTGACGGAAATAAGAGACCTTGGTGTTGTTTTTACGTCGGACCTTACATTCCGCAAATATATTATTAATATTTGTAAAAAAGCGTTTCGCAATTTAGGGTTTGTGTTGCGTCAATCGCAAAAGTTTACAAATATGGCGGCTTTGCGGGCTCTTTATGAGGCAATAGTGAAAAGCTATTTAGAATATAACGCAATAATCTGGAGCCCCCATGAGACTAAATATAGTCTCATGGTGGAACGTATACAGAATAAATTTGCTAGGTTTTTATATTTGAAACTTTATGGGGTATATCCTTTCTATCCTCGCATGTACCCAACACTATTTGTTCTAGGTATGGTTGGGTACCATAAACTGGAGATTAGGAGGGAACTTGCCATGGCGTCGTATGTTTTTAAATTATTAAGGGGTAAAATGTGTAACCCCCCGGTGCTGGAGTGTGTGTTCCTGTGCGTGCCTGACCGCTACGTGTGGCGGCGGCGCCGGCCGCCCCTACTGCTGGAGCCGCGCGCCCGCACCTGCCTGCTGGCTCAGGCTCCGCTCACTCGCGCGATACGGACACTCAATACGGTCACCGAAAAGGTAGACATTTTTTCATGTTCGTTGGTTGAATTCACGAAAGCTACATTATTTGTTCTGTGTTATTCATAGGTTTTATTTAAGATGTTAGTTAAGATGTTATTTAAGATGTTATTTAAGATGTTAGTTAAGATGTTATTTAAGATGTTAGTTAAGATGTTATTTAAGATGTTATTTATCTACTATATTGTCTACACTGTCGCATTAGGTCAATCCTGTAAAGACAAATGTTGAATGTTAAATAAATAAATAAATAAATAATAATAATAAAAAGTGTTGGGAGAAATTTCTATCGATAAAATGGTCGATAAACATGATTTTGTTAGTTTAGTTATTTTCAAACGCTGGAGGGTTCTAATCATGTTCATTAAAGTCCATGTACACTATAAGAAAGGGTGATTAATTCCCACTGCAGGATTTTGATACTCCCTGTATTATTATTATTATGAGCCACTGTTGTCCCACTGCAGGGCAAAGGCCTCTCTCCCCTCCTTCCACGCCATGCGATCTTGGGCGGCGTTCCACCATCCTTTGTTGTGAGACACAAACTCGTCACACCAACGCTTTCTGGGGCGACCACGTCGTCTCTTGCCATTTGCTGGTAGCCATTCGGTTGTTTTTTTAGCCCAACGGTTTGGTTCCATTCGGGCGACGTGTCCGGCCCAGTCCCACTTCAGCTCAGCTGACCTCCGAGCCACATCTTTAATTTTAGTTTTGGAGCGCAGTTCAGTGTTAGGGACTTTGTCAATTAGTCTAACTCCTAATATACTGCGCTCCATATTTCTTTGACAGACCTCGAGTCGAAACCTTTGGATGTCAGTTAAAGACCAAGTCTGAGCTCCGTATGTAAGAATGGGGAGAATGCACATGTCCATGAGTTTGCGTTTAAGACTCAAGGGGAGATTCCCTTTCATGAGTTCTTTCATTGACCAATAGCTCCTCCAGGCATTTTCGATGCGTCTTTCGACCTCCTTATCTTGTCGGCTCTGGAAGGAGACTAATTGGCCAAGATAGATATACTCTTGGACATATGCAATTCTCTCACCATCCACATCTACGACATGCTCGTGGCTGTTAGTCATGACTTTAGTCTTCGACATATTCATCCTAAGGCCAACCCCGAAGCCTGTCGCGCTAAGTTGTTCTAGCATAGATTGTAGCTCGGGAGCGGAACGAGAGAACAGTACAATGTCGTCTGCGAAGCGAAGATTCGTAAGCCTTGCCTCACCGACGGCAATGCCCCGATCTTCCCAATCCGGGCTCAGCTTTCGGAACATTTCCTCCAATAGTGCTGTGAAAAGTTTTGGGGAAAGAGGGTCGCCCTGCTTCACGCCCCTTCTAATATGGAAAGATGGCCCTGATGATTGCATCTTTATAGCAGCAGTACTATTGTCATAAATAACATTTAATAAATTAATATAAAATTGAGGGATGTTTTGGTTTTCAAGGGCTTTATAAATCGAACGGTGAGTAGGGCTATCAAAGGCTTTACAGTAATCTACGAAGGCAATATATAGAGGTATATTATATTCTACATGTTTTTCAATAATTTGATTAAGGGCGTGAAGGTGATCTGTAGTAGACATTCCTGGGCGAAATCCGGCCTGCTCAGGTGGCTGTGCTTGGTCGAGACGAGCTGATATACGGCGCTCTATTATTTTTATGAAGGCCTTGTAGAGGTGAGAAGTTAGGCTGATGGGGCGGTAGTTGCCGATATCTGCTCTTTCGCCCTTTTTGAAAAGAAGAATGATCTGTGAGTGGCACATATTCTGAGGGAATTGCCCCGTGTGTAAGATAGTGTTAAACAGTCTGGTGACACGAGGTAACAGAACGCACTCTCCCAATTTTAGAGCTTCTGTGGAGATGCCATCGTGTCCCGGACTTTTGTTATATTTCATCGAACGTAGAGCACAATGAACCTCGGAACCAGTAATAGGTGGAATATCCTCGGGACAACAGAAGTCTTCTAGGGGTTGCGTGTCCGTTGGGGTGGGTGATGAATACAATTCTTGGTAAAATTCTGTACTAATTTCTAATATTTTCCTTCTGTCGCTTTGTTTCTTTCCAGATTTATCTCTTAAATGCGTTATTCATGATTTACCGTGGTTTATTCCTATTTTAGCTGCTTTAAGAGATGTGTTCATTTGTAATGCTGTTTCAACCATTTTTGTATTGTGTGTCCGAATATCTTTTCTAATAGATCTTTTAACCTTCCTGTCTAATACTTTATAAATATCTGTTTTGTAGATCTTTTAACCTTCCTGTCTAATACTTTATAAATATCTGTTTTGTAATCATTCCCTGATACATGTATTAAACATGTAAACCTTCCTCAAGTATCACTCTATAAACAAAACGCATGCATCACAACCCGTTGCATAGTTTTAAAGATCTAAGCATACATACATAGGGACAGACAGCGGGAGGCGACTTTGACTTTTTTATACTACGTATTGATAAAGTCTTCTCTTGGTCGTCTTACGATATGTTTGTGCAATAAACAACATTTTGCGTAAACTCTTTGCTGTTTCCATCAGAAATACAAATGACCTCGATGTGATCGTGTCTCAAGACTCTGTTCACCACTTTAGGGATTATGAAAGGATATATACAATGTACATAACGTCGATTAAGGTAAGTATTGTCGTAGCCCAGTTGGTCGGATACTTGATTTGCAACCGGGAGGTCGTGGGTTCGAGCCCGGCTACTGGACGTGTACCAATGGGACTATTTTTCAGAGCCTATGTACGCAACGCAACGCTCGTACCGTGAAGGGCAACATCGTGATGAAACCCGCACACCACAACGGCGATAAGCTCACCCCCTGTCACGTTGGGTTAAATACGCTTGGTGAACATTTGCTTTAGCAAGTTCCTCTGCCTACCTCGCTTTGGGATAAAAAGGCGTGAAGTGTGTGTATATATAAATTCCACTTACCACACCATCGCGTTTTTACAATAAGATAACCAGAAGAACGACAAAACTTCATCCATATCAGGTGGTTATCCATTTACCATTTACGCGAATGAAACGGTTTGCGTATACTTTCATAGTGCGAACCGCCAGGTCCGACTAACTGGACCACAGACGCTCTAAAACATCTATTGTGTCTATATTACTGTCCGCCTATATGTTAAACTGAAATAGCAATGAACAATTTGTCGTTTTGTACATGTCGTTAAATATAATAATATTTTGTTTTTGTATTGTTTTGTTTTGATTTGAATTTATGTGAGGAAATTTTATAATTTGTTATATTTTTTTATTTTAGTTAGGACGATGATGTCCTGAATTGTAAATATTTGTTAGCAACATTACGCATTGGTTATAGTGTAGTGTAATGTGTGTTCTGTAAATAAATAAAAACTCCCATAGACCTTCTGAGTGAGTGTGGTTCCCTGATGCACAAACGATCCACACATCTGGGAAAACATATATTTTCATCAGATGAGGTGGCGAATCTCAGTATCAAAAAAGTACTTAATTTTGTAAAGGCGCTCAAAATTGATACTGAACTCTGAAGGATTAACTAGGTGGCGATCACAATAGGTCAGCAATTGTCGCAGTGATACTGGGCACAACAGGGCCCTGGAGAGCCACATAACAACAAAAAATAAAAAATAAATAAATGTTGTAATCATCGATCCAACAAATATATCATGGCGCGACGTTGTTGTGTACCTTTGCACAACGCGTGACATGAGAGGAGCGCGAAGTCACGTGAGTCACGGCAAAAGGTCGCAACTTTAGCACCTGTCATGGCAAAAGCATAATCGACGCCAAAGCAGGCGTCGTCGCTCTAATTTGTCGTTTTGGTATGACAGAAACGTTATTTTAGTGATATTGCACACACAGATTAAAAACAAAAAAACTTAAGTGGAGTATAAGTGAAGCTGCCAGTGAAATGTAGATTCGATTAAACAATACATACCGGTTACCTGGGAGAAAAATTGCTATGAGCGATAAGGTCACCTTTTTCTATTTTTCCATTGTAAATTTTTACATTTATAATATACAGTGTGCAATAAAGAGTAGGTATATTCATTTATTTATTCATTCAATGCATAGTCAAAAAGAAAATTTTTACCTCTTAAAAAAAACTTATTTATTTAAATCAAATCTAATCCTCTGGATTGGTCTCCTAATTAATTCCCCATGCCTGTATCAATGACTTATCATCGCATTTTGAATAAATTATGAATGAATTCAGTTTTTGTTAAATATAATCTCGATTGCAATCTTCTAAAATGTACTTGATCCCTAGACACTTTTGATGTGTGTAGGTCCGTTTATTCGAATGAATAGAAAGATCTTGAATGTTCGGTAGAAGTACGTACAGATCATTCCATTATTACAGTCGTGGCACACATACCCAACTAAGGCCCCATGTGTGAAAGAGATACCTACAAATAGAACCTTTTCTATAATTGGTTACTAGCGACGTCTGGAACGTCGAGAGCTATATACAGGGTTACAGGAAAAGTCGTGCTAGATCCGTTAAGGCCGTGGAGTACTCGTCATTTCTGACTTATTTCACTACTAGCTTTCCGCCCGCAGCATCGCCCGCGTGAACTTCGGTTATATTGCGGTATAAAGGAATATTTTTGTTTTCCCGCAGGATTATCCTTTTTCCGGGATAAAAAGTACCCTATTATTTGAACCGGACTTCTAACTATCATCATCATCAGCCCATACTTGTCCACTGCTGTACATAGCCTCTCCAATTGCACGTCTGAAAAATTTCAAAGCAATTGGTTCAGTAGTTACGGCGTGAAAGTGGAACAAACAAATAAATAAACTTACTTTCCCATTTATAATATTAGTAAGATGAAACACCTTTGCTGGTAGGATTAATTTTGTTAGGGATGATGCATTTTTTAAGTAATCATTTTGAAAACTTTTGACCACATCTACGCCATTGCTGACAATCTAAAATGGTTATGTTTGGATTTTCGGTCCGTGTGGGCCCCACCCTGTATAGTGCGACCAGCGAGTCAGCGTGACAGTTTCAACTAAACAGCGATACAGTGAACATCAAGAGAGAAAAACAAAGAGATTGATTGAAATAATTAGTTTACAGTACCGAAATAAAGTGTAATTCTTGATTAATTATTGATTTACTCGTAGTGGTGTAATTTTCTATCGGTAACCAACCCCCCTGCCGCGTACGTAACAATATGAATGTATATTTTACTAACTACTTACTTATAAGTAACTTAACACTTGTTCTTTATTGATTCTCTCCTATTATAGCACTCAGCTTCAAAGTTTATTTTACTAAAATTACTGTAACACAGAGAGCCGCGTAGGTAAATATTTACCTAAGTAATACCAATGAATTTTACAGGCCACAAATTCGCGATGGCTTTTTCAGTAAAATGTTATTTTGTCTATAAAATGTTAAAATTGACGTTTTATTTCTTATGTCACAGCTTCAGGGGGTTTGTTGACGTGTTCTGAGTAAGACTTATAAAGATTTACGTCAGTTGTCGTGAATTTACGCCATTATCGTATTATACTGCGACTGAAGTCCTAAAAGTGTATTACTTAGTTAATTTTATTAAATACTTAAATGAAAAAATGGTTGTCTGCAAAGTCGGTTTTCGGTCGATGGCGATGGGTTCACTTACTATTAACATACATACACTTCACGCCTGTCATCCAGAGGGGTAGGCAGAGACTACAGATCTCCATTTGTCACGGTCCTGACATACCCCTTTCGCTTCATCTACATGCATACATCTTTACATACATGACCTCCGGTGTCGAGTACTTTTCACGCCACCTTCGGTCAGGACATCACCAACTTGGTCTGTATATGTCCTTCTTGGGCGACCTCTACTCACCCGGCCCATTACATCACCCATGTAAATCTCTTTCGCCAATCGATTTTCATCCAGAGAGATCCATATGCCCAAACCACCGAAGCATGCCCTTTTCAATCTTGGTCACTACGTCTTCCTTCAAACCGCAACTTTCTCTTATCACACTATTCCTTATCCTGTTATCAATGTCACGCCTTTCATGCTCCGCAATGACCGCATTTCTACGGCATTGATTTTACTTTTATGCTTCTTCTGCCATACCCAAAGTTACTATTAAGTTTGCTTTATTACTCCAGGAATTTGTTTAGTACTCGAAACCGAAGGTCATGTATGAAAAGATGTATGAATGTAGATGAAGCGAACGGGGTATGTCAGGACCGTGACAAATGGAGATCTGTAGTCTCTGCCTACCCCTCTGGGACAGGCGTGAAGTGTATGTA
>SJJU01030767.1:0-12299 GCA_012932125.1 Conopomorpha cramerella | reverse complement strand
TTTAATAGAAACTTTTAAATTCATATTTTTTTCGGCATAGGAAAGTTTTAATTTTATTGATTGGTCATCCAGGTTTCAAATCATCAATTCAGACCATAGAAGATGAATTATGATTAATGTTTTTTCGTTACACTTTTCGCTTACACCCGCGGTAAATAAAACATCCAGATAACAACAAAAAGTCTTAGTAATGGATTTGACTACTACCGTTTCTGAGGTTAGAGCACTACACTACACAGATATGCAGCAGCATAACAGAATTGCTTGATGAAAGGCATGTATTATATTGAAAACAAAGGTAAACGTCCCAGTATAATGATATCATATCATTCCCGACTGCACGCACAATTAGAACAAAAGTGACACAACAAAAAATGTGTCATTTTATGAAATTAAACCTTAACATGAAAGATACAAAACTTATATTACAAAATCGGAATGTTTTGTTTTGGGTAATTTTTGTTCTTACTATGCGTGCAGATTCACGTAATTATCCACTAAGCCATAGAAGTCCCGTCAATGACATCGAATACACTACCTTGTCTGAGAGGTGGACATGATCTATTTAAATAGTCTGTATCGGTCGTCCTATTTACCAAACGAGCGATCGATTGAAGTCTTTGTATTGCAAATTTATTGAACTTTTTTAATCACAAACTTGAAACTGTTGAATATTAAAGGAGTCGCTTCAGTTTTTCCAATATAAAGTACCTATATAAAGGGATATAACTATCGACAGCACGTGCAAGTATTGTATCACAGGTTCCCTTTGGAATACCGGGAAACAACAGAATTATGAAGCTGTTATTACTCTACTACACGGAAATATGAACCATATTTATCGTGTTTCGTAGGTAAATATAATGTTCTTGTTATACATTGATGTTTCGACATAACAAGAGCGAGTGGGAGTTTCTAAATTAAAATTCTACAGATCGTTTCGGTGAGAATTTGTGCAATAAACCAAAAAAGCTTTTGTAGTAGATCTAATAGTTTTCTTTTGTTTTAAGTTTGAAATCAGCAACACGTGTACAACAATGAAATTACTCTATAATATAGAACCGGAAAAATCTAATTGTTTGACTTTAAGTCACAATAGTCGAGCTTACAAAACATGATCGAAGTGATCCCAAATCATACTCAACCCATGACTAATGCAAGATGAAGAGGAGAGCCGACATGGGAAATGACAGCTTCATCCGTCAAAAAGATCAAAGTATCGATAGGTACATTGAGAGATAATGAGATAAATCTAACAATTGGAATCGAATGTGTCATGACTTTTGCCTGTATTTCCTGCACAGTACAGTCTGGAAGTCTTCAAGACACAGGTGAATATGTACCTAACAAACAAGTGTGCTCCATCATAGACCACAACGCTGCTTAACATTAGGCAGGATGGTGGTCAAACGCCTGTTTGTAAATCATGTAAAAAATATGTACTTTGGACTAGACTTACGAATAATATTACATTTACTACAAAAGGTACGACACTACTACAAAGGTCTATCTTAAGAGTCTCGTTTATTTATAACAGTTATGAATGTGATATGTGAGCAAATTCATAACGAAATATGAACGTAATAATATGAAACGTAACAAAAAAACAACATTTTTCCGAGAAAATCCTCCAAGACTGCCCGCACATGATGCCGCCTCCGGGATGTCGGGTAAGCCACAGAAATACCATAAGGCGCAATGCAATAATAAAACCCTTGCTCTAGTTATACCAGCTTAGGTACGATCCACTCTGAACGGATGACGCGTTAGCGGTAATTGATAAGTATGTGTAAATAACGTGCAATTGGAGAGGCCTATGTCCAGCAGTGGACAAGTATGGGCTGATGATGATGTGTAAATAATGTATAGTTTACAGTGAGTACTCTCTTTGAGAGGGTTATGAACTGACTAGCAAGTATAGAACAGTACTAGACGAGCAATACTAGACAAGCAGGTAGTTATTATTAACTTTATTTCGTTTAGAAACAATTAAATTTTTGTTGAAGTACGATGCTTCAATTTTGTATATAGTGTGTACAATAGTGCTGGTATTGTGATAATAATCATTACCCGTCATAAAACTCTTTGGTTATTAAATTTGAACCTTTTGGACACGCGCCAAAATATCCTTGTTGTAGTTTACTTCAACGAATATTCACTTGTTCCTAAATTGAGTAAAGTTCATATTATTATCTACGTGCCAGAAAATATTCGGGTATTCGAACCCGAAAAGGTCTCTCACTGTGACGTAGGACTTTACAAAAGTAGACATTTGAGTTCAATATTACAGTCTCTTTTTTGCGTTTGGTGTAAAATGAACCCAACAACTAGGTACAATGTTAATCGTTGTCTGCACCAGATGATTTATGTAATAAAAATGACATGTAAATGTAGCAGTATGTCTTCTTTCTGTATTATATAAAAATGAATTGCTGTTCGTTAGTCTCGCCAAAACTCGAGAGAGGCGTGACCGATTTGGCAAATTTTGGTCTTGAATTATTCGTGGAAGTCCAGGGAAGGTTTAAAAGGTGTATTTCTTCTAATACACGAGGTACAATTCTTCCTACAGTAAAAGAAGTGTTTGCCGGGACAGCTAGATTTTTTTATAAACATTTTCGTTGTACTTGTGTAAAACCTAAACGATACTTGATTTTCCGTATACAACTCATTGAATATCAGATATTGCATCATAATCCACGTAGAAGCACGACGTGTGGTCTCTAACAGAAAAATGCAATTTTACGAAACCAATAAAACTACGCCGCGGTCTCGTATCTTGAAGGGTTTATAAAACACTCAAACGGTTGCTGCCGCGAGCGCAGTGGAAGCACAATTCACCAAATAACTGAAAATATGACAAGTTACACGATTTATGACAGTAAAATTTACTATTGTGGGCTGGGGAAGGGGGGGGGGGGTATAACAGAATCTGTATTAGCTGTATTTCTTCTGAGATTTGTGATATTATCACATCTCGATCTCGATAAATAAAGGTAAATGAGAACTTGAAAACTTGTCTATGTTTACAAGCGATCTTATTCTGAAAGCGAATATAAAAAATCGATCATACCAAAAATCACTATACCTAGTGACGATCAGCGCCTATGCGTCACTAATGGTAATGAATAATAATAATGCACCAAGCCTTATGGCCTATGTCCAGCAGTGGACAAGCATGGGCTGATGATGACGATGAAGCCTTAATGGTGCTTATATCCCAGAGCTTTATACGCAATCAAAGGACTTTTAAATAAAAACTGCATATAGAAAATGTGTGTAGACCCAACAATCGAATATAAAGCGGTCAATTGCTCTGCGATAATAATCCCGGGAGGAATAAAAAACGACCGATACATTATTGGACAATGCAGATAAATACAAAAAAAACCGGTACAAAACATTCGTCCAATAATATATTGTTCGATAACGGTAAGCTTCCAATAAAATAAACCCTCTGCGGATACGTCTATTGACTTTACCCATTTTGTGGCCGGTTTCAACGTGTTATATTGAAAATTTCCGTTTTTCAGTAATACTCCAAGTAAATAACAAAGATTTGCATTGTTTACCCCTGGGTTTTATGTCTGCAAATTACGTACTACTGCAAATTGTCAGTGCCACAGGTGTTTCAGCAAATAACAGCGACATGTCGGCTTATTATACTGTATCAACCGAGCCATTTTCTATGTGTCATAAAACCTTTCGCTCAGATTGAATCCAAAGTCTGAATTGAACGGTGGATACTAGAAATTAGTCAAAGATGTAGTTTAGCAAGTAAATAGTTAAGAAGTTGGCCAATTCGTTGAAACGAAACCCTGAGGTACGAATGTTCAGAACATTTAACGATTTTGTTTTTGGTGATCAAGCATCCTGACATAGACATATAAAGAATAGGAATACGATTCAGCTTATTTATTAACTATATCTATACTTTAAGCGATGCATTGTATTCTGTTTTGTGCGCCAAAGAAATTATTAAAAAATAATGAAACATTGCGATCCGGACGGTCGCCTGACATCTTGACAGAGAGTTTAACAATTATTATTTTTTTTTAGTTTATTTGCTGTTTTCTCATGAGACGTCGCTACAGTGTTCTATATAGGTGATCAATCAAACTTTCTTTGACCCAAATTTCTTGCACCCATTCATGATTTTCACATTCCTGATCAGTATTCTGATTGACAATAGATACACTAGTCATAGAAGAAAATAAGTTTAGAAATGCCTCATTAAAAACACTAATGATTTTAAAGCATAGGACCTTCAGTAATATTACTCTAAATATACCAGACTCAAAGTTTGTCAGGCTGTACGCCAAATAAAAAACGTTCCATTAAACCAGTACAATAAACCTTTGTATAAGAGACAGCGCGCTTATTTTTAAGACGATTAGGGTTTGGTTATTTCTGTTCCGCCTAATATTTACCTTGCTCAAAGTTGTAAATAGATACCTATCTAGGTGTAGCAAACAAAGCAGCTTAATTACCATCAGAAGATCAACGTCTATATTTGGCATCGAGTATCCTACAAACAATTGAAACCTGATTCTGTAATATCTATTCAAATTGTCTTATGTTTGTCTTTACACCCCTGTGTAAAGTGAAGTGCTCGAGATTGCCAGTAGTAGTATTACGTCATGTAATTAGTTCCGAGGATTGTCGGATACTTCTGAAGGCTGACACGCGCGTCAAGGAACATGACATAAAATAAATACGCGCTGTGATTGGATGTTATGTCAAGCTCAGTGCGATGTGTTAACGAATCGCAACGTGTTATTATGCCTTGACATTTCTTTGTTTGAGCGTTTGTTGAAATGAATTTCACACAACAGTCCCCCAAGCAAATTCCAGCTATTCATAGCTGAAGTATGTAATATAATGCTTCCTGCGCGGTACAGTCTTTACGTCTTTAAGTCTCGGGTGAACATTCAAGCGTACTCGGTCCATCATACATCACATTTCTGCTTAAAAATGCAGGATATTTGCAAACAACACATCAAAATCGAGAATTTTGAACTATCATAATATATCACTGATAGTTTTGAAAATGGTATAACGAAATGTACCGCTTCCTATTTCCATAATAAGATCTGCGTTACCACGCTGAAGATTGGTCTCGACATTCCCTTCACGACAACGTTAGGTGGTCTCTATTTTACTAGAAGGGAAAAGAGGAAAAGGTTCAAGCTCCAGATTGCGCAGTGCAAACGGGAGCCGCACCAGACCCGCCATCGACAGGGGCGGCGATGCATCGAGAACGATATATCATTTACTTACACCGTTTGCCTCGGTAAAGTCACTCAACATCGTGTTTTGCATAAATAATGTTGACGTCATATTATGAATGAAGTTGCGAAGTGAGAATTGTAAAGTAATCGCTTAGACAACTAACTTTCTGCTGACACAGACGAAAATAACAGACGTTGCCATATTACAATTGAACTCGAACTGTGCATTGGTATTTATTGCACTTGTGTGGAATGTTGGTTTGTTGTAAATAATGTCTGTGGCCAAGGCTTGTATAAATTTTGCGCATTGGGTTAATCACGTCTTAATCCATTCCAGTGGGAATTCGGGATGAAATAAAACATAGGTTTCAGGCTTATCAGAAAATCCTGAGAGTAGTTTTTAATTCGTAAGAAAAAGATACATACATACACTTCACGCCTGTCTCCCAGATATAGATATAGGTGTCATCAGGCACATGACGTCCACTGCTGGATTGGGAGGATCAATGACCATTCATTTGGGAGGAAATACCAATAAACGCCGCGCTTGGCAGGTGGGTTGGCGATCGCAGTGGTGTTATTCTTTAACTATGTCCTCTGGAGAGTTCGTGAGTTGAGTTGGACTATATTATATTATATTCGCCGTCATCACACGGCTTTGTAATTCAGATAAACACATTGTCTATTTATAATAATAGTAAAGATAAAGTTGAACACAATAACAAGTTGGACACTTAAGCTTAACCTGTATTTTATGTAAATAAATAAATGTGATGAAATTAATGAAATAATCCCAAGTGTTATAAAACAATCAAACAAAAATAACGGTAGACACAAAAAAGCAAAAATATCCATTGCGTAAGAGTTGAGTGATAATGAAATTATAAACAACAGTGGATATTTGACATTAGATGAGACTGAATGTTATAAGAGGAGCCCAACAACAAGATAACGCTCTACAGCTGTTACGGCATTTAACCCTTATTATATGGTTAAATAAATAATATAATTGACTACCTAATTAAATACTTTCCTTTTGTATTAGAATATCGTGATGGAACCCGCATACCACAAGGTATGTGAACCTTATAAGGGCGAAGGGCCGTTCAAATCACGTGGGTGGAATACACTTCGCGAACCGTGGGCATGTGTGTAGTTAGTAAATGCCTCTGCCTACCCCGATTAAAGGTTAAAAGACCTGAAGTGTATTTATTTTAACGAAATAAAAAATAAAAAGTCGAAGTCACTGTGGCATGGAATTGGAATAAAATGTGCAATTACGAAGCGTGTTGCCGACTGCAACTGGCAGCACGTGCATCCACTGCGTACGGTTTACTGCTAGTGCACGAGGGTTCTCAATTTATCCATATGAAGATATATCGAAGCACGTTGAAAGCCATCTGCAACTAAAGCACGTGTAGCTGCCCCCGTGGTGGGAATTAAATTTCATATCATCATACACCTAAAAATTTACAATCACCAATTTAGCACCTCTCACAGTATCCATTACATTCATACTATACACAAAATGGAAATGACGTGGCATCAACATCAATGGCGAACACAGCTCTCACTTGCGATTTACAGACGACATCGTCATCATGACAGAAACGCTGCAGGACCTTCAACTGATGTTGAACGACCTAGCTAATTCTTCTCTATGGATCGGCCTACGCATGAACTTGGAGAAAACCAAGGTCATGTTCAATGAACATGTTCTACCGGAACCGATTTCAGTACACGGCACCGTTCTCGAAGTTGTTCAGAAATACGTATACCTTGGGCAGACATTGCAGTTGGGTAGAAACAACTTCGAGGACGAGGTAAACAGAAGAACTCAGCTGGGTTGGGCAGCATTTGGGAAGTTTCGTCGAGTCTTAACATCAGCGATCCCACAGTGCCTGAAGACAAAAGTCTTCAATCAGTGTGTCCTACCTGTAATGACATACGGAGCTGAGACGTGGACACTGACGGCACGGCTAGCCCACAAGCTCAAAGTCGCACAGCGTGCTATGGAAAGGGCTATGCTCGGCGTTTCTCTGAAGGAACGAATCAGAAATGAAGTAATCCGACAGAACCAAAGACATCGACATATCTCATCGTTTTAGCAAGCTGAAGTGGCAGTGGGCCAGCTATATTAGCCGTAGGAACCGATGACCGTTGGAGAAAACGAGTTCTCGAGTGGAGACCGCGTCTCGGCAAACGGAGTGCAGGACGCCCTCAGGCAAGGTGGACCGATGATATACGCAAGATGGCTGGCAGAAGTTGAATGCGAGAAGCCGAAAACAGATCACAGTGGCGTGCAATTGGAGAGGCCTATGTCCAGCAGTGGACAAGTATGGGCTGATGATGATGATACACAAAATACCACTAACCCACTCTCGCTCACAACCTATCCTCCTTTCTTCTACCTTGCGGCTCGAGAAGAAAAAGACGAAATCATACGCATTTGCGGTGTGATTTGCCGTACAAATACAGTCACAATTTAAGAAAAAGAAAGAACAGCGTTTTCCTGTTGAACTTTTCGGACTTTTGGAAAGCTCTAAACTTAAAAAGGTAAACAATGAGTGTGCGCGAATTAAAGTGTGCCACAAGTCGAAGAGCATCACCCGCCTCCTCCCGAACATAATCGGTACCAGTGCCACTTTTCATACCCTCTCTCTCTCTTAGAATTGGGAGGTTAAACCTTAATATATTAAAGCCAAAGTTATACTTTTATACATTTCCTTTAATACACACAACACAGTGTAATCCGGCTCGAAAGACCAAAAACATAATACCATAATAGAAGCGTGGGGACGGGGTTTAGTTGAAACTTCATCTACAATACAAAATTTTCTGACATCCATGTTTTTGACAGGTCACTATTTCGTGTTATTTTTCTATGATTGAAAAAAATATTGGAAATAATTAAAGGTACTTAAACAATAAATTACTTTTTATTAAACCACCCTTTTTTCCATAAAGTGTTCCATTTATGTCAAAGCGTATATAAGTGTTAATATGAACCAGTCATCTCTTATTAAAAAAAACAAAATTCATGCGAAAAAAATACTATAGATTTCGGTCCGAAATGAAAAATTCTGTTCAATCTTTACGCTGAAATGAAAACGAATTTCCTGAAAGTTCAATAGCATCAGAAAGAATATACATTAACTGTAAAAAAAGATTGGAGCCAGTGAGCAAAAAATTGCCATCAGCGGCCCAGTAATTTTATATTTCTTCAAATATTTGAATGGATTTTATATTTCGACAGATAATTTATCTATTGACGTTGTCACGGAGACGTTTTATTAATATACAGGTGATTTATTTTGTCAATCAGCTGGCTTTCGCCGTTATTCATAACAATGAAAATTGGAATAGCTATTTTGGCATCATTCATTTGATGTATAGTAGCTAGCCAGCGTTTATTGGCATCAAAAGTTTCTCAATTTGATTAATTATTGTTTTCGACTCCCAATGTTATGAAGATACAACTAAACTGAAGTGAATGGCCTTTCTGATAATCAAAGTGAAGAACGTCAACATGATTAAAGTACATCGACCATGATTTTTTTTACAACCTTGATCGGATGGTCTCAACCGATAATGTAATCTTTCGGATTTGAAGTTGTTTAACATAATATTGTATTCAGCTATTGCACAATTGTTTTTATCACTATGAACAAGCGTTTGACCACCATCCTGCCTGGTGTTAAGCAGCCATGTGGTCTACGATGGAGCACACTTGTTCATTAGGTACCTATTCACCCGCGACTTGAAGACCTGTTTGGTTGAAATAATATTTTGTAGTAAATGTGTATTTGTTTTCCTGTGTAAACTATTAAAAAAAACACGCCTTTTAATCCCAAAGCGGGGTAAGCAGAGGCACTAGCTAAAGCAAAAGCTCACTATTTTAAATAAATATTCTGTGTACCTACACAGTTACAAGTACCTATCCACTAAGTCACAGATGCTCGCAATTTTTGGTATGTTGTTATTGTTATTTGCCAATAAGACAAATCAAAACACATTAAAGATAATAACAGTCTCGACTAGACGGATTTCTCGATTAATAAATGACGTAAATAGCCCCGTTTTATCAGGATACAATAACGTCTCTATATATTTTACAGTGATAAATAAAATATCTACGACGACGGGCGAAATTATTGTTTTCATAACAAATACCGGTAAATTACGAGTTGGACACGAACCCCGAGGGTTCCGTACCTGCTCAGTTTATTTTCAGAAAATGTGTCTTACAATGTGTTTTAATTCGAAACCAATAAAATTTCAGTCATCATTGACTGCACTCCCCATAAAAAATATAAATTTCATTTATTTTCTTTGTCATATTACCATCATATGTTTACTGCACTTTGAAATATCTAATGGCAGGCAATTAGACCGGATCCTATTTGACATAAAACATATACAACACCGAGGCTATGATTAAGTACGCATGTACAAATGTGACATTACAATTTTTCAACTCTTTCTTGAACTATTTTTGAGAAATCCGCCTCGATCGAAAAAATCGAGTGATTTCACTACGGAACCTTAAAAATAAAAACAATGATATGTTTTTGTTTAATGATAGTCATACATCCATGGTAAATAATACTTACGCATGAACATGACATCATGAAAACATGACAAACAAATCCCGGATATACCTACCTATCTATATAATATACAAGGCGAACCGGATATACCCTTTCAAGCCGAAGTCTATTGTTTCTGTAGACTCGTCCGTTTGTTTCAGGGGTCAATGGCCCGAGATGAAAAAAAAATTCAATCCCTTCTACTCGCTCAACTGATTATGACACCTGCTGAAATGTGTTTAGTAGGGTAGATAGTTTCTCTCTTTCACTTGGATTTAGTTACACAAAAAAGACGCAATCCACACTTTGGAAACACACCGAAATTGAGTTAGCTATATTATAAGTTAACTACAAACAAAAAAGTTCACTACAACCTATTTTTTATGTACCCTGACTCAATCCAAACGTATGGCGGATCAACAGCGCATCCAACTTTAAAGCTCAATATCTCCGAAGTAACTTTTTGTGGATTGAGTCCTTTCTGTGTAACTACGTCCACTTTTTCTAGAGAAGGAAAAGGAGTTCGTTCGTCCTTACTGTTGTTAAGTAAAGTCTTGATCTATAGAACAAAGCAGAATTACCGGTTCAAAAAATATTATGTATAATTCCTGTTAAAATTTTCCCGAAAGTGTTAATTGTATTTGCGGTTCAGTTACAACGAATAGGTATACAATTCTAGTGTAAGTGCCATATTGACCGCTGCTTCATTGTACAAACAATGCGAAATTGAAAATAAATAAATCCCGGAGCTTTGAGATAATTGGATTTGCTAAGTGAAGAAAAATAATGGGACTCTGAGTAACAAAAAGGGTTACGGTTTTGTACTTTTCTTCCTATTTTTGAAAAGAGGAGTTTGTGACGTCCCACTTTGGTAATATATAGTCAGGTATCTCAGCCCCAATCCTTACCCTCGTATTGAGTAAGCTCGTACAAGCAGTTTTGTTTTATTGAGTGGCTGTGCACGGCGGTGTTAGGCACAGTTTATTTCGTTCACGTGGATTTTTTGGAATAAAATTGGTATGTTACTCAGAGATAATGTAGTATTCTACTTAATGCTGAAAGAATACAAGTCGGTGCGGTAGTTTTTTGAATTTATTCATAAAAGGATACATTAAAAAAATAATAATTTCCTATTTTTTAATATTAGTACAAATTTATTGTTGGTCTAAGCAGCATTGAGAAGTTAATAAATAAATAGGAAAGTCCATAAAGCGCCGTGTCATCAAAATAATGAAACCGTAAACGCTTGTGTAAACGAATTTGTTATTTTAAGAAAAAAAAGATGAGGAATGTGATTTTAATAATTATTATTTAAAACGTATCGTATTTGATTTGATTTTTATGCTTTGTTGCACTAATTTCGTAGAATTGAAAAAAAAAACAGTCAATATACTAGTAGTACGATGTCTCTTATTAACGTTACGCGTCAGCAATTAATTGGCTGACGTTTGTGAATATGTAATTAATATTGTTTACAATTTTCCATAACGTTTTGTGCAATAATATTTCCTACGATCAATGTCATTCTCGATACATATTCAGACATTGATCACACCCTTGCCCATCGCCCTTGCCCATAGCCGTCCACTCCTGGACATAGACCTCCCCAAAGGTGCCACACAATCGGTCTTGTGTCTTTCTCCGGCAATGCGGTCATCTGGAAGAATTTGACCTCACTGATAAGGTCGCCTCTTGCTTTTTTTACATAATTTGTAATGTAGGTGGGCAAAAACTAAAAAAAATATGAACTATCACATGCACGAATTAAATGATCGTTATTTCGAACAGTCGATGAATCTATGTCGACTTATTGGCAATCGAGAATTTGACGTTCGGTGTTATGTACCAAGTCCCGCAATAAAGAGTTCATTCATCCTAAATTAGTAAAGGTAGTTGAACTTTTTTTTAATATTTAATGTAGAATCCGTGCTTCATGGTGAAGTGCAATACCATGTTCCTCTAAAAAATAGCACAATTAAAAGTAGTTTGCATTTTTCTGTCTTATATAATATCAATTTAGTAGGGGCACAGCACGGTCGTTGTAGTTAAAAAGCAATTCCATGTTAACTTGTTTTGTACAAAACCATAATGCTGATTTGGATAATTCGCTCAGTTCTACTTTACCATATTTTAACCCTCATACGATAAAGGAAAACATCGTGATGAAACTCTAGTACCACAAGGTCTGTGAACCTCATCATCAATTCATCATCACGTCAGTCCAATGACGTCTGTCTACTGCTGGATAGAGGCTTTCGGACCTTTACTGCGTGCATGAAAAATTATTTTTTTACAACTAAGTACCAAAAATGTCATCTACAATTTGTTCAGAGATGAAAAAGAGTTTTTTTTTCATTTTTTTTTCAATTTTTGATCCATGGCGTCTGTGGTCCAGTTGGTCGGATACTTGACTTGTAACCGGGAGGTCCGGGTTCGAGTCCGGCTACTGGACGTGTACAAATGGGACTCTTTTTCAGAGCCT
>SJJU01030755.1:0-13691 GCA_012932125.1 Conopomorpha cramerella | reverse complement strand
CCCACAAACATCTTGGTGAGGGGCGGCAGGGCGGGCATCAGCGGGCACGCCGGCATGAGCAGGAGCACGAGCGCCGGGTTCAGCACCTGGAGCTGATCGGGCAGCACGCTCACACCGGCCACCTCGCCGCGCAGCCGCGACGCTTGGAACGTCCAGCGTGAGCCCTACACCATAACCACAAAGTCTTTAGACTACCCAGTTAAGTTATAAACCTGTGTTAGAGGAGCCTACCATCTTACTGGAGTGCCAGATTGTGGAAAAATACAGGGCGACTCATCTAGAACAGCGACGATCCCTGCAGGAGATCATCAAGGACACAAAGGGTTTGTTACGGTTCCTCGAGGAGCTGGGGTGGTTGGAGTAGCTCCACCCAAATCACGCACAATCGGCGCACTGGACGTCGAGTTGCGGAAACGCCCCGTATCATCTACATCTACATCTAGAGGAGCCTGCTCGTTCCGTACAGTTCACTAATAAAGTTCTTAATAGGTACGTAATTAACAAGTTAACATTCAATAAATTTAATATATACAACTTATTACATACACAAATGCAATATAAGAATTACCAGCAAGATTTACCGGCAGTTAAGTTAGGTTACGTACGATACATCAATGTAGGTATAGGTAGAACTGGTGAAGAATCAGACCTTTCCTCTTTATAATATTGGTATATTCAATTCAATTCAATTTATTTTCAGGTAACTTAAGAATAGTACAGATGTTATTACTATAGATTAACAGTGTTTCATGTGGCAGTGGGCCGGCCACATGAGCCGTAGAATCGACGATCGTTGGGGCAAACGAGTTCTCTCATGGAGACCGCGTCTCGGTAAACGGAGTGTAGGACGCCCTCAGGCAAGCTGGACACAGAAGTCGAAAACAGATCACAGTGGCGTGCAATTTTATATATGCAAAAATTATAGAGTCCTATGTCCAGCAGTGGACAAATATGGGCTGATAATGACAACCACACATAAAGAACAAACGTTTGATGATGAACAGTGTTTCCCTGCGTGACGTATTGCTTTTGCTAGTTTTTTTGCGTTTGACCACCATCCTGTCTGATGTTAAGCAGCTATGTGGTCCACGATGGAGCAAATGTGTGTACAATTATTGCCCAAATGTGTGTACAAATCTATCGGGTGTCGACAGAATACCAGCGTCGCAGGTAACTGTGACATAATGAATGAATGAACACTTTATTGTATACTAAGATATTACATATAAGGACAGTAGTGACAATGGTAAGGTTACAAAAGGCGACCTTATCGCTGAAAGCGATTTCTTCCAGGTTACCTGTTTCGTTGACATTAAAGATACAAGGAAATAAAATGGCAGGCACATACATCAGGTTGTGCGCATGTCAACAAGTAAGGAATGAAAACAAAAAAAAATCAAAAACTACTGTACAATTCGCTTAAGGGCCTATTTCTCTTTTTGACGTCATCATCGCTGCATACAAAATCGCTTTCCTATACGTATTATCACACACACATAGACAGGTATACAAAATGTCTGTTTTGATATTAAAAGTAATTTTCGGAACATTTGTGTACATGTCAAATGAAAAGTGTTTCGTTCAAATTTCTTTCAATATTAGTTCGGGTAATACACACATTAACATGGTCTAGGAATATTTCAAACATAATTATCTAAAATCATAGTAACTTTTTGTTAAGACCTATACATTAAAATATACCTTATTTAATATACGATTTAATCTGATAATAATCTTTTGGTTAAAATTAAACTAAACTTAGAAGAAGAAAAACTTCAAACATTACTTTATTTTTTAAAACATCACAACCCAGGGCGTGTCTATTCTCAGCAAAAAGGAGCCCATTTCATCTGGCTCCCACTTTCCAGGATGTACCCCTGCCTACAGCTAATCGGCTGGAGCTTTTAAGTATGACGTTAACCCCCAACCTCAACATTGGGTCCTATATTGAGGCTACGGCCCAACGCGCAGCTAAGAAACTGGGCATCCTCTCGAAGGTGCGACGGTATTTCACACCGGAACAGTTGCTCACACTGTACCAAGCACAAGTTCGATCGTGTATGGAATACTGCTTTCATCTTTGGGACGGATCAGAAAAATACGAGCTTCAGGCTCTGGAGGCAATAGAGAGGCGTGCGAGAAGACTCATAGGTGACGACAGGTTGTTTAATGCTCGACTAGCAAGCCTAGAACATCCCCGCAAGGTTACGTGCCTATATGTCTTCTATCGGGTTCATTTTGGAGAGTGTGCTACGGAGTTGCGTAACCTAACCCCCATCGCGTGTTTACAATAGAACGGCAAAACGTCATCCATACCAGGTGGATATACCATTAACGCGAACCGCCAGGATGTGGAATGACTTTCCGGAGTCTATGTTTCCTGCGCAGTACAGTCTGAAGGTCTTCAAGTTGCGGGTGAATAGGTACCTTATGAACAAGTGTGCTCCATCGTCGACCACATCGCTGCTTTACATCAGGTAGGATAGTGGTCAAATGCTTGTTCATTGCGTTTAAAAAAAACCTGAAGAAAACATTTACAAAAAAAAAATCTGTGGAGTGGCACCTAAGTCATTCCTGACACATCTGCAGCGGTTCTGGATACTCAAAACAAGGATGTCAAGGGTCTTGGAATACTGTCCCCCGTCTTTATGATGAAGATGCAAGAAAAGCTGTTTTCATGCACAATATGTGCAGGGAAATTCTGGAGATCTCTTTTCTGAAGCATATCCTCGTGCTGTTGTAACCAATTTGTAACTGTATGTAGACTGGCATTGTTGTGCATTAGCTGGAAATTTGCCGTCTGTGGGGGCAAGATGAGAGGTATTTTAGAGCAGTCATTATTGCCTTGTATCCAAACGAGGTCCGTTCTACCGTCAAGACATACGAATTCCTGCCCAAACCATAATTGTGCCAACTTGATACGAATGAACTTGTTGTGGGTGCTGGAGTTTCAATCATGTCCACTGCTCTTAACATTCGTTCCTGGTCAAGTGTCTACGTGACATGATTAAATGAACCCCGGAGATCCGTTTGACCAAGCTTTATAGAAGTTTATGGAGTTTTAATCAAGTCATAAGTTTTTGGCTTAGTTTTTCTTCTTCTTCTACTAAGTTCGTTTTTTTTTTAAAGATTATTATCAGATTAGATAGGCTATTTATTAAATGAGTTTTATTTTAATGTAGGTTTATTTTAAGATATTTAGGTTTGATTGAAATATCCCTAGACCATGTTCATGTGTGTATGTACCAGTTCAATGAATGCCTTCATTTTCAACCGCTGTTATCTACTTTGAAGCTAAATTTGATACCGTGAAATCGGCATCAAATTTAGCTTAAAAAATCAAAACGCCAGTGGGTAAATGTCATTTTATAGGCAATTTGCTGCTCGAACTGGTAACATCAAGAAGCTGTACAGGTGCGGCAGATGTACAGCCGGGATGAACTGGAAGGAGCCTAGGAGTTTCAGGTCGTTGTTGGGGTTAGATTGGGTAGAACACATATTAAGAGCATCGGTAATAGGTGATAGGCGGCTATATGGCCCAATAATCCCTTTGATACCCTACATCCCTTCGGGCGACTTTTACTAAATATGAATGAATACAATGTGGTATCATTATTTTCACGAAATGGGCGATCACGAGGCTGACAGAAGTAAGGATATTCCTACCTCCCTACATAAATAAATGTTAATTAAATTCACAAGCATTACTTAAAGGATTTATTTTCTTCTGTCTTTCTTCCAGTTGAATAAAATTCTTGGTCCGCTTTCTGCACAGAGTTAAACAAGTAGCCAGCTCAACAGCTTAAAACACTTATCGACTTTAGGTTTATCTGGCAACACTGTTTTCTAGATTGATTAAATTTTCGTTTTCGACTCTGAAAAAAAACGGATTATGTTAGTTACTGTATGTCACTTTACACTACAAAAAACTAAAATGAAATTGAACACGATTGTACTCCCATGCCTCATACTAAATGACATAATACTATGCTACCAACGTGAAAATATCCCCGATTTTGAGGGTGACGCTTTATTGTCATATCAATTTTATTTGATATGGTTATACGTCAAAGTAAAAGGAAATGGGTGTTTGTTTACAGATTTCTTTGGACTCTTTTTTTTATCATCTATACAAGAAAACGACCATGAATCGCACAGAATATAATACTGTCATCAATTCCTGACAAAGAATAGTGTATGAAATATAGGTACTTACTCAGAGATATATCCAAAAAGTGCACTGCACACATGCAAATTATTTAGAGAAAAATTGGGCGTGACCGTGCTTCTAGGACGGCATCCAGCCGCGGACTGACGCGGTTGAAGTTGTCAACGCGATGGCACAACAACATTTTTGTATGAGATTTTTTGTCAGTTGAATTATTTTACAAAATTATGGATTTTTCTGACTACATTTTGAAAAAGCGCTTCTATTTGAATTTAGTTGAAGTATTGTACGATATGTTCCACATACTCCGTAGCACAGGGAACAGCCGTGGACCTCTGTGTCAGGCCCCGCGTTTGACCTTTTTTTGGTCAAAATCGTCAAACAGGGTTCAGCATTTTCGTATTTTCGGATGAATTATGAATGATTTTTAAAAAAAGCTCTCTATTTGAATCGAGATGAAGAAATGCTCCATCTAATGTATATCAGCATTTATCGTATACGTGTACACAGCAGCCTGTGCTGGGCCTGCAAAATAGGCAAATTCAAGAATTCCCCCTTAAAAATAAAACATAAATAATATACATATAGAGGTACTATACATACCTATAATACTATAAAATACATATCATACATATAATGCTGAGTCGAAGCCTATTTTGCCACACGAGTAGGTATTTACTTACACACATCAAAAGTGTCCAGGGATCAAGTACATTTTAGAAGATTGCAATCAAGAATATATTTTACAAAAATGAATTCATTCATAATTTATTCAAAATGTGGTGATAAGTCATTGATACAGGCATGGGGAATTAGGTAGGAGACCAATGCAGAAGATTAGATTTGATTTAAATAAATTAGATTGTTTTTTAGAGCTAAAAATATTCTTGATCCCTAGACACTTTTGATGTGTGTACAACGAATGCTATGGACAAGAAGATGCTAATGATGAAGAATATTACCTGTTGATCGAACAGCGACCAGAAAATGGGTACGGGCAGATACAGGTAGAGTATGGAGCACACGACCTTCATGTCCTCAACCAGCTTCCGGCCGTACTTGTCGGCCGAGTGGTCGAGCCAGTGCTCCGGCGGCGGGCCAGAGCGGTGCCTGTCGTACTGCATTCGGCGCCGGATGGCGTACTGGTGAAAATAAATTGCTATTTTTACATACATACATATACTTCACGCCTGTCTCCCAGAGGGGTAGGCAGAGACTACAGATCTCCATTTGTCACGGTCCCTACATACCCCTTTCGCTTCATCTACATTCATACATCTTTTCATACATGACCTCCGGTTTCGAGTACTTTTCACGCCACCTTCGGTCAGGACATCACAAATCTGGTCTTTATATGTCCTTCTGGGGCGACCTCTACTCACCCGGCCCATTACATCACCCATATAAATCTCTTTCGTCAATCGACTTCATCCATTCTCTCCATATGCCCAAACCACCGAAGCATGCCCTTTTCAATCTTGGTCACTACGTCTTCCTTCAAACCTATTTTTAACCCTACACATACGCATGTGTTGACGGGCCCGTTGGTGTAGTGGTCGGCACGTTGAAGCCATGTCTTCAAGTCGAGGATGAATAGGTACCTAATGAACAAGTGTGCTCCATCGTAGACCACATCGCTGCTGGTGATCAAACGCTTGTTTATTGCGTTTAAAAAAAAACACACTTCACTTAATACACTTCACGGCTTTCAATCAGTACTTAGCCAACGTGACAGGGGGTGAGCCCATCACCGTTTATAGGGTTCACACACCTTGTGGTGTGCGGGTTTCATCACGATGTTGTCCTTCACCGTACGAGCGTTGCGTTGCGTACATAGGCTCTGAAAGCCCATTGGTACACGTCCAGTAGCCGGACTCGAAGCCGCGACCTCCCGATCACAAGTCAAGTATCCGACCAACTGGATCACAGACGTTGTATACGTCCACGAAGTGCTCAGTACGTGAGACACCCACACACACATTTACGCAAGAAGAAACTTTTCGCGGAACTCGCCTTATCACATGTCGGAAACTAGGCAACATGGAAGCAACTTCAGACTGCAGCCGCACTTCTAACATTGTTATTAAACTAAAGACGGTATAGAAATAAGAAGAAATAATACATAGGTATATGCCCTGCATTGCAATGCATACATATGATTTTTTTTTTTTTTACTTCCCTAATCTCAATAGTGGGAGACAGCATTATTACAATCGAGGCACAAATTGCCTTTCGGGAGAGTACCACGGGTGAATGCGGAGGACTAAACCTAGCGGGGCTGACGTTCTAACCTACTGCTAGGGCCCTATCAGCTATTTATTATTTTTTTCCAAGAATACTGTTCAGTAAATCGTCTAAAAGCGCGGTAGTACCTCAAGTTTTTATAACATATGCCTTTCTCGGAAAGTGGCTTTAATGCGCTTAAGAGCGCTCACAAAATGTATGTACGTACGTGTTAAAGTCGCTGTGGCATGGAACGGAGCGCTTTTGTGGAAGTGATATGTAACCGACGACGTACGAGTGTCACAAATACACACATCAAAAGTGTCTAGGGATCAAGTACATTTTAGAGGATTGCAATCAACAATATATTTTACAAAAACTGAATTCATTCATAATTTATTCAAAATTCGGTGATGAGTCAGTGATACAGGCATGAGGAATTAGGTAGGAGACCAATCCAGAAGATTAGATTTGATTTAAATAAATTAGATTTATAGCAAAAAATGTTCTTGATCCCTAGACACTTTTGATGTGTGTACTTGAACAATCACCTTTACTTTTCAATTACCTTAGTTTTTATAAACACAACATGCTACGTTGCAAATCACCAACTCGTTACGTACCTATTACATACGGTACAGTCATCGTCAGGGTATCGGAACTCCCCCGAAAAAGAACGGTGCGTACCTATGTTAAACTTACGTAGGTACAGTGGTGTGCACACCATATAGGCAAATACTCTGCCTACCTTAGTATTTTGGCTACCCGACCTAATAATAGAGTTATTGCTAGATCTTTTTTTGTTAAAAAATAAATAAATAAATAAACTTCACGCCTTTAATCCCAAAGAGGGGTAGGCAGAGGCGTTTGTTTTTTTGTTGTACTCACGAAATAGACTAACAAAGGTCCTGTGTTTTGTGGGTGAGTGTAGGTACCTATATTTCGTAAAGACTGTGGAGTACTGCCTACTTTGTCGTAAAAGCCAGTGCACGCCACTGGTAGGTAGGTACCTGTGTTTCGTAAAGACACATGTTAGACATAATGTTTCGTGTCAATTCGTGTGTGATTACTGCCTACCTTGTCGTAAAAGCCAGTGCACGCCACTGCGTAGGTACACCATTCATATTCATATTCTTTTAGGACCTCGTCCAGTGGACGTTATGTGGCTGATGATGATGATGATGATTATTTTGGGCGTTAATGGGTTAAAATGTACTGACGTAACGAGCGTGTCGCTCATTCAATCATTTAATGCACATTCGATCTTCGGTATGACTACGACGTAAACAGTTCAAATTTAGGTAAGCAAATGGTAACAAAAGACGTCATCTCCATTAGCAAGAGCGATGAGGAAAGTAATCCCGCATCAAACAAAGCTAACACTCGTGTATCTTACGCCTTGCTGATGTCGCGGCGGCGCCTACTTGTGGTCTGGTCGCGTAATTTCAAATAACCCGTACTAAGCACACTTTGTATCATTACATTTTTTTCTTTTTATCACTATGTACAAGCGTTTGATCACCATCCTGCCTGATGTTAAGCAGCGATGTGGTATACGATGGAGCACAGACGCAGCAAATGTACTTCATACAAAAATACGATTATTTATTCCCATCGTCTAGCTATCCCGCTCTCAACAATGGGAGATGATAGAGAAAGTATATCCGTAACTGCAAACATTGAACTAAGTTTCATAGAATATATCGCATAGTTAGAACAAAAAGGACCCAATACGAAACGCGCGGATTTTGTAATTTAAATTTTGTATCTTTTATGTTAAGGTTAAATTTCATAAAATGACACATTTTGTTTTGTGTCACTTTTATTTTAACCATGGTCTGGATGAGGCAGTCATAGTGGACGCCTCGCGATTTCATTCGCGTAGTTTAGTAGTAGGTACCTGCATCCCAAATTTCAAGCGTCTAACTAGTTAAGATTTTTCATACAAAATAATTTTCCAGTCTAATCCCGTTCCCGTGGAAATTCAGGAATTCCTTTCTTAGTGCACCCCTATGGTACGCCCCCTATGGTACCTAAGCTACGTCCCTCCAAATTTCAAGTGTCTATGTTTCACAGTTTGGGCTGTGCGGTGATATGTCAGTCACTCTGTCAGTCAGTCAGCTTTTCATTTTACATATTAAGATATGCCTGCCACCTGCTACCTGCTATCAGAGGGGTATGATCTTATTTAAGTAGCTGAGAGCTGCTTTACTCTGTTAAAGCTGATCTGGGTTCAGGCGGTTCTTTTACGAGAAAAATATTTTGCGAATACAACCTCCACACAAATTACAACTTATTCTCAAGTTTATAGAAGAGATTCCTTTTTAAATGAACTCCTAAAACTTTACAGGTTACTTTTAACTTGGAGACAGTGCCCATTTTCGCGAGATAAAGATTTTCCGGTAAATTCTTCAAACGAACCAGGTTTTTTTCCTTCTTATTACGTACTAGCTTTCCGCCCGCGGCTTCGCCCGCGTGGACTTCGGTTATATTGCGGTGTAAAAAGGACTACTATAAGAAAACTTATTATTCCTACGGAAAAATCTAAGTTTCCCTCGGGAATATAATTTTTTTCCGGGATAAAAAGTACCCTATTATTTAATCCGGACTTTTAACTTTACGTATGCAAAATTTCAAAGCAATTAATTAATTAAGCAATTAAAATCTAATAATCAAGCATTAGTTACGGCGTGAAAGCGGAACAAACAAACAAACTCACTTTCCAATAATATTAGTAAGATGCATACAAATAGCGCGAACCAGAAACTCAGCTATTTACTAAGTTCAATGAATACTGTAAGAAAAAGCGCATCGCTAACTTCGCCCTCACCGTGCCCCTTCACCTGCCAAAATATCCTTTAGGATCTCTCAGAACAGTTTCCAAGGTTTAGTTTTTAAGCTCGCTTAGTCCGACTTATACTTCAAAGGTAACATTAAAGTTCCGAGTTTCCAAACATCTTGATATAAACACAACGTCGACGGGCGTGCGATGTTGTTACTGGCGGTCGAATATGCAAACGCTTCTTAAAGTCGCCGGGGTTCTTAGTTTACTTAGGCACTCGTGACTGTCTATTCTCAATATGAAAATGGAAGTGACGGCGGATGCTTTAGCTCCAAGAACAACTTCCAGAGTCCTGCCAAAACGTTGAGAAACTTCTGGCTAATGAAACAGACGTTAATGACATCGCACATGTTCAAAGTTTTGCACCTGTGTAGTGCAATTCTCGTATTTTCGTCGATACTAAAAAAGTCTCAACTTAGTCCAAACTCCCTTGTCACTATCGTTCTCGTGTTACTATCGAATTTCAATAGTACGCCAAACGGCTCGGAGTCGTCAAAGCGTATTCTCGTAAACAAACAAAACTAAAATTACTCTTCTCAAACAAACGGTATTCTGGTAATTTTCGAACTCGACTAAACTCGAGCGTAAGCTAAACCAAAACGTAATCGTGATCGAGGAAAAATAGGAGAATTGCACTACTGGTGTATTGGCGCGATTTAATCAAAGACAAGCTTCAGCAGTGCTCGTTTGAAGGTATTCGGATCAAACCAATGTACTCCACTCCGCTCTTGACCACGGATCTATGCCGTGAGTGGTGAGACGCAGCCTGTTCGCGCGACATGGCTCGACGCCAGAAGCATAAGGTCGGATGATTATGATTATGATGTCATATTGTTACAATGACACATCCGACCTTATTCTTCTGACTGCGAGAAATATTGTCGGCATGCAAAAGCGCTGTGGTAGGGCCTAGTGTTGGCATTATGCAAACGAGACGTCTTTCCGACCGCGACCCCGCTTAGGTAATAGGTGCGAGGGTTCTTTGTGTCTCGGCGTGTCGGCGGCGGTGGCGGCGTGCCTCGGCTCACTCCGTACCTGCCATCAATAACAAGAGCCCCTAGGAATGCCTACGTGGTGACGTCACTCTTCATGAGCTCCGGTCGTAAGTCGCGATGACGTTCGAGTGTCATACTTAGTTTCGACACTGCATTATTTCGACAAATGGCAAACTTCGAAAAACACTACTTAGACAACCACGCAACATCGACACAAAAGATGTTCGACACTACATTAGTGCGGCAAGACACTATTTCGACGCTAAACATCTTCGAACCACCTTTCTGCGACAAATTTACTTCAACAAATTGCTTTCAGATACAAAGTTCGCTTTTGAAACCTTACCATTCATCTGTATAATCGACATAAATAATGTGTTTAATTAAATAAAACATAGGGCTGACTAATTCAAAATCATGTTTATATAATCGAAATAAGTAGGTTATAATCAAATTTTAACATAAAGCAACAGCGTATTCAAATTTAGACTATTGTCTGTATATTATGTATAGGTACAGGTAGATTGTTTCCGTTAGTTGCTAATCACATCTCTAAAATACCTATATATATTAATGTTTCTTCGATATGTGGGTAATGTAGGCTATCCCACTCAGGAACTTAATTGTCTCTAGGTCATCTTTCAGGAGCAAATGCTTACGCAATCTGTCATTGTACTTTAATAATTTTTTCCTACCTGGTTTTTCAACTTGTGCAATAATTCGCTGTACCTCGTTTTCAGTACTTTTTATTTCCTTTTTGATTTCATCCAATGTTCTGAAAATGTTCATTTTCTTTTTGTTGAGTAGGGTATTCCACCTCATATGCCAGCTTTCCACTGAATTTTGAGTAGACGGAATACCACATTCAATAGAATCTGCCACAGACCACAGCTCAGTTGGAAAGGTTGGTGGGACTTTCTTGTACGTTACTTTAAGAGGACTGGTTTTATCGTTTACTTTTCTATATGTTCCCGTGACAAACATGATTTTGAATTAGTCAGCCCTATGTTTTATTTAATTAAACACATTATTTATGTCGATTATACAGATGAATGGTAAGGTTTCAAAAGCGAACTTTGTATCTGAAAGCGATTTGTTGAAGTAAATTTGTCGCAGAAAGGTGGTTCGAAGATGTTTAGCGTCGAAATAGTGTCTTGCCGCACTAATGTAGTGTCGAACATCTTTTGTGTCGATGTTGCGTGGTTGTCTAAGTAGTGTTTTTCGAAGTTTGCCATTTGTCGAAATAATGCAGTGTCGAAACTAAGTATGACACTCATGACGTTCGTCCTACTCACTGTTAGTTCAACGGGGAACTTTCTTTGACGTTTTTCTGACAGATTTTCGAGTTTGGAACATAGTCATAACTGTCAAAATTTGTGTGGAAAGTTTGGCAATAGTGACATTTCTAAGCACGAAAATCCTGTCCTGTCGGAATAACGCCAAAGAAAATTCTCCAGTGCACTGTCAAACTATGTTTGGAAAGTGTGACAGTAATGATAGTTCTAAGCCCGAAAATCTTGTCCTGTCAGAAAAACGTCAAAGAAAATTCTCCATTGCACTGTTGCACTGTCACACTTTCCAAACAAAGTTTACAATGTTTAATTTAATGACAGCCCGAAAATCTGTGAGAAAAACGTCAAAGAAAATTCCCAATTATGTAATGAAACCAAAACAAGGGAAGTATTCCGTGGACACAAGACCGAGTTGCGTCAAAAATTACGATATATTAAAAAAAAATAAGAGCGTCTGTGGTCCAGTTGGTCGGACACCTGACTTGTAACCGAGAGGTCCCGGGTTCGAGTCCGGCTACTGGACGTGTACCAATGGGACTCTTTTTCAGAGCCTATGTACGCAACGCAACGCTCGTACGGTGAAGGACAACATCGTGATGAAACCCGCACACCACAAGGTGTGTGAACCCTATAACGGCGATGGGCTCACGCCCTGTCACGTTGGGTTAAATACGCTTGGTGAACCGTGGCTACTTGCTTTAGCAAGTGCCTCTGCCTACCTCTCTTTGGGATTAAAGGCGTGAAGTGTATTTATTTTTTTTAAAACGTGTGATTGGCTGCTAAGTATATCACGTTAAGACCAATTTCGCTTGTTACACATGTCTTTCGTACTTTTCTTGAATCCTAATCCTAATCATTCACCATTCAGAAAGCTACACTATCCCCGGGCGACATTGGCTTGGCATTGGATACCTTTTATCACGAATTACCCGCGGGGTTGAAGAAAAAAAAACACACACAGGCAACACCACGCGATACGGCAAATAAGTTGAAAAAAAAAACCAATTCGAGGTGAATTGATTTTTTTTTTCCAACTTATTTGCTGTCAGTCAATCAGCCCCACACTTGACATGCAAGCCTGTATTGTGGGAGCGTCTGTGGTCCAGTTGGTTGGATACTTGTTACCGGTTCTTCTGGCCAGTAAAATAAATTAATTCGAACCGGAGACGATTACTTTTGTTTTAAAGTCATAAATGACGTTCATCAAGCTTTGTGTTATTCTACTGTATATCTGTATGTTATAACACTTATAAAGATGAAATAAAGAAACTTTGACTTTGGAGGGTAGCGAGTTCGAGTCCGGCTAATGGGACTCTTTTTCAGAGCCTATGTACGCAACGCAACGCTCATACGGTGATGGACAACATCGTGGTGACACCCGCACACCAAAAGGTGTGTGAACCCTATAACAGCGATGGGCTCACCCCCTGTCACGTTGGATTAAATACGTTACATTAGCAAGTGCCTCTGCCTACCCCACTTTGGGATTAAAAGGCGTTTTTAAAAATTAATAAAAATAAAATATTGTCAAGAAGTAATTCATTAAATTATTCAAGCTAATAAATCGTATATGTGTTTTGTATACCTATAGATTTACCGACAAACGACACGACTAATTCATGTCGTATGCATGATACTTCTCTACGGCCTGGCCACTGGACAAAATGCACAGACAACAAGACGTGTCTGTTCGTAAAGAATCCTCATTAGGTCGGCACACGTGGACGCAGCCGCAGCGTGGCAGCATTGTTACTGGCCTGCGTTAATTACAATTCTGTCATTTGCAAAAGCGTATGTAGGTACGCGAGCGAGAGTGAAACAAAATGAAGAAAATTCAATTAAAGGTAAAATGAACTTAGACGGACGTTTTAACTAGAAGCCGGTCTGTGTGTCTGTCTCTATGCGATGTATACACGACATATTAATTAGTGAAAAAATAACGTTGCAACAATTGCATATTAATCTTATCTAATATATAAAATTCTCGTGTCACAGTTTTCGTTGCCATACTCCTCCGAAACGGCTTTACCGATTTTTACCAAATTTTATATGCGTATTCAGTAGGTTTGAGAATCGGCTACTATCTATTTTTAATGCATCTACCAGTTGTATTTCTCCCAATACACGGGGTACAAAGGCAACTTATTATGGCAAAACAAATGTTTGCCGGG
>SJJU01030724.1:0-10014 GCA_012932125.1 Conopomorpha cramerella | reverse complement strand
AATCGCGTTTAAAATAAACTAGCGACCCGCCTCAGCTTCGCTTGAGTTATCAGTGTTTCTGTACTGTATTATGAATGTATTATACATGTACATTTTCCTTATGAAATAATATATTACCAAATAATTTCATCGCAATCCGTTTCGTAGTTTTAAATATCTAAGCATACATATGGACAGACAACGAGAGGCGACGTTGTATTATACTTTGTATTAAAGTAAGTTAACTTACTCAGTGTTTTGTCTTTTCCTATGATATGACGTTTCCTTGACGTTGGCAAAAGCCAAAATCAGTTGCACAATGCACAACTTTTGTTAACAATTAGTTACAAAGATATCTGCCGAACCTTTCCTCTGAATCAACCACTTTCAAAAATTTCAGTTACATCCACGAAACATCCTTCATATCTTAGTAAAGCTTAGCCATATATCGCCCTTGTTCTTAAGCATAACACTGCGCGGGTCGTACTCGATCTTGGATGATGTGCGAGCGCATGGCTCCACTCTGAAATTAGCAAGGATCATGCCCAGAGCAGCTCCTATAGTCAGCAGCGCGAACCTTGCACCTGAAACAGCAAAGTACTCGAATTATTACTAGCGCTGATGAATAGAAAGTAGAACTATTATTTTGCAGCAACTTCATCCATACAAGAAAAAAATTAATACAAAATAATAATTTCACGTTTACTGCGCCTACGTATATGCACACATCAGTAAACGTGATAAAACATTATTCAAAAATGAACAATTCATTTCGCTTTTTTATTTTTCCTATTCGGAATAGTAAGCGTATGAAATTACCATTCAATTTGAAATATAACGATGTTTTGACTTCGTCCGACGTTGTTTTTCAAAAACTCTGTTAACATAATGATACGCAACAATGGCCTAGATTAATAAACAGATGTTTGTTATGTAATCATTCTCTTACCTGGACAACTGCGGGGACCTTCGCCGAACGCCAGGAAGGCCGGGGGTGTGTGCTCACTGAACCTGTCGGGATCCAGTTGATCCGGTTCGGGGAAGTACTTCGGATCCCTCTGAATGCAATGTATAGGTATAATGACATTTTCCCCGGGCTGAAACGACAAGCCCATGTCACTGAGCTCGCAGGGCGCTGTACAGAGTCTCGTAGTTATTGGGTTCACAGGATGCAATCGTAGCGTCTCCAATACCACTTGGTTAGTTAACTTCATAGAGGACACCGCTTCGTATGTTAAACCATTGTGGCTGTCGAGGCAGCCGCGTATTTCTTCCCGAAGTCTACCCTGCAGCTCCTGCCGCTTCGCCAGCTCATACAGACAGAACGACGTGGTGGACGCCGTCGTCTCCAGGCCCGCCAACATGAATATAAATGAGTTCGATGTTATCAGCTCGTCAGTCATTACAAATTCATTCTCGGTGTTTTGAACATTCAACATTAGCTGCAGGAAATCCTTCCTTTGTGTACCTTTTTCACGGCGCTCGTTAAGCACTTGCTTGATAATGTTACTAAAGAATGTATCAACGTCAGATGAGTAACTTTTCAAATTCAATAGTTTGAACAATCTGGGAAAGAATGCCCTGCAGTAGCGCTTCAAAATTGCAGATCTCGAAGCTTTAAACATGCTTTGTGAAACAATGAGGAAGGGCGAGTTAGGGTCTTTTAGTGAGCCCGGATCGAAGCCGAAAGCGCAACTACCAATCACGTCCGCAGAGAACCTGGACATGATCGTATGCACGTCCAGCTCGTCAAGCTGCTCTGTCATCAGGACCGTCTTCAGAGTGACCACACACTCCACTACCAACGGGAACATGGCTTTCATTTTACCCGACGAGAACGATGGGGTCACAATATGTCTCATAGCTTTCCACTCGGAACCACTCATGTTGGCCAAGTTTCGTAATAAAGGCTCCCGTTTTGTATCGGTGAAGCTTGTGATTCTGTCAGCGAAAGATGGGAACTCCGTGGACAATATCCTTTTGATAACATCAATGTCGCGAAGCATGAGGGTTGTTCGTCCCGCCTGGAACAGTCCGACAAACTTCTCGCCGCAAAACTTGTTGTAAAAGAACTGTAGCATGTTTGTGTAGCTGCTTCGCGTAATGAACACAGCGCCGAAGTTACCGAACAAGGGGCACGGTTCTCTATATGGCACATTTCTCTTAAGCCAGTATTTCCTTCGATCAGTCGTATAATGAATTACGGTTAGTAATATGATAAGTAATCCGAGCACTAGTAGTAGAGCACCGCTGAGCCACATTATCGCGTGTGTGTTGCCGGCGCAATGTAAACAAGAAACACTGTGCACCGGCCGGTCGAGCGCGCGGCGGCGGAGTGAGGCGCGGCGGCCACCACGACCAATTACGTTTCTCCGCCGCGGACACGCCACATAGCACACCCTATCAACCCTACCATGTAAACACTGAAAACGAGACAGAATTTTTAAATATTTTTTATTGTATAAATAAAATTACATGTTTCTTGTCACGTCCGCGACGGCACAGTAATTCGATCTTGAAAAGTATTCAGTCAATAAGTCCTTACAAGCTAGGCTTGTATGTCGCACGTCCGTATAATCGGCTGGCCACGGGGCTGCACACAGTTCAAGGCCGGCCCGCAGTGACGTCGCCGCGACTATGTGATTGGAATACTCCTCTCGAGGCAGCGCCATGCCCCATTGTTTCCCGCCATAACGAGCGGCGCGCGATGAGCTCGTATTTTGCATTCCGCAGGCTGCTCGGATCGATAACTACGCGAGGTTTTTTAAGCGAATTCTTAAAGAATACTATTTTTAGCAGCGTGTCGAGAAACTCGCCTTCGAAAACACTTACTTTGATTTGCAATAAAATTATTTAATTTCGAAGTATACGTATTGTACTGGAAATGATTCATGGTAAAAAATAGGTATTGTACTTAAGTCTGTCTGCACCGAAACAGAGATGCACCTTGATATTTATATCATTACATCATCGTAATCCAAACGAATTAAGGCCGTAATAAGTTCAACGACATGAGGCGCCTTTGTTTTATATTGTTTGACTCTCTCAATCCATTATTAATAATGGGTACTAGTTCTAGCATATCTAAATCAAACAACGTCTTTTTAACAAAAGCTACGCCTTGTATAAAAGGTATACACAGCCTAAGATCAGGGGCCTAAGTCTACTAAACTCAGGTAGTTGGTTTGTTTTGGCAACGTAGCAACAAACGCCGTGCATTGCTGATATCGTTACTTCCATTTCACTATCGTCTGTAGTGAAATGGATACACATCGTTTGCCGATGTAGGCGATGCACATCGTTTGCCGCTACTATACCAAAGCGAATCATCTACGAAAGCCTAGTCTGTAGCAGACTAGGCTCCCCAGGTTGAAAACTTAATTGCACAGTGTATGACCTTGACTGTACATGTCTGTAGCCATAACAAATACACGGCGGTGTGCGATGCATAAAGAACTAAGAACAATACTATGTTTGACAAACAATAATGGATGTATATACTAACCGCAATTAAAATTTATCAACCGCAAGATAATCTATTGCAAACATCGAACGATGACTCTATTCGGTGTTATTAATTACTAGCGGCCCGCGATTTCATTGGCGTAGTTTTAATTATTTATGCAACTTGAAAACTATATTATTTTTTTGTTTTTTGTAGGTATAAAGAGTGTAAAAGGACCCCGAGCAATGGTCTTTTTAAAAACGTTGTTGGGGTCGTCAATATGAACAACTTTTACTATGGCGACAAAGCGGGGTAATGAACAAAAAAACTTTTCATCTCCAAACAAAAAAGATTTTTTTTGCCTCCGGAGATGACATTTTGTATGAAGATGAACATTTTGGTTTTCATTGCCTCGATTTGTCGCCATTATTTGAGATGCTTACTCACCCATTATTGTAATATTGTGTAATTTTCTGTAGACTGATTTGTTTGCCGCTATCAGAAATAAATAATCATAAACTTTTCTAATACAAGTCATTGTTTTGTAAAATATTTTCTTAGCCTTACACTATCAAATGTAAATATAGACAGTCTTTCAAGTCTTTAGGAACAGTGAATCAAATTATGCAAACAATATTACCTAACTACTTGCCTGTTTGCATTTTATATGTATGTATATAGACAGCCACTAATAAACAATTACTAAGCAATTACTTACGTAACTAGCAAGCTTAAATGTGAATACTACAAAATGGACAGAACCATAGAAACTCCCGAAAACACCATAAAGGTACTTTGAATTTTATTCTGTGTATACGCGTTTTTGTATTATGTATTTTATCTATTGAAATGACGAATACGGCTGGACAATTTAGAATTGGACAAGGTGATATTTTAGCACCGTTAAATTTAAGATTTTACGATTCATATAGATGTAAATGATAACGGGGTATTCCCATCCACTTTCCCACCAGTGTGATTCCTGTTAGAGCCAGGACCTACAGCAGCATCCAGAAAAGACAAGAGCTTAATCAGTGACGACTGGGCTAATCTAAGTCTTGGATCCCACATAGTTATTAAACTAAAGACGGTATAGAAATAAGAAGAAAAAATATGTATATGCGCTGCATACATATGATTTTTTTTTTATGTAAATGATACGGGGAGTGTCCACAGCTCGACTTCCTAAGCGCCTATTGTGCTTAGCTCAGACCAAACACAACTAGCAAGCCGCTTAGCACCCGCAGTCTTTCTCTTTCTATGCAATATGTATATGTATAGAAGTTCTGAATCCAAACTGTCATTTCGGTAGTAAACGTGACAATTTGGATCCAGAAGTGCATACAATACCTAGGTACGCCGTAAGGGACAAAAGATAAATATCTCTTGCTCTTTCACTCCTGCATGTTTATGACGTCGTTGTGGTTTTGATATTCACCTCCTCAATTATGTCACACATCTGCTTAGCAATAGTCTCCGTCTGTCCCACTTATGGATTAAAATACGTGAGTGTATGTATGTTTTATTTAACATCTCACTGAATATAAGTAATAATTCGTGGAAACTGTGCACTGCACTTGTCTTCATCGTGACGTAAAACTTGTGTACATTTACAGCCGGCGGGAGACGTTATTAGAAACGTCATCTTGCTACAATAGCGTTAAGGTAAAATTTTCAATATCAATTGGACACCTAAACACAATAAGTAGTGTTTTCCCAGAACACTATGATTTACACTTCATAATACAACCCGAAGCTGATGTAACCGTGCGAGTGGTAAACACATAATAATATTATGGTCATTGGCAGAGGAACAATGTCATGGTTATTGTATAAATGTATAACAAAGCAATGTACGCAAGAAGATCGTCTAACCACCCTAAGGTCTCTCTACTAACTAACTCTAGCTTGCTTTCTCATTGAATCGCGAAATATATATCCCGAATTAAGATAGGCAGAATAACTTGGGAAGCAAATTCCTTCAATTCCAAGATTATAAATATTAATGTACTAGACATTTTCTAAAAATGATTTTGTAACATATCGATGGCTTCCAGGCAAAGGCCTTTTTTTGACCAAAACGAGTTGAGTTTGCAGTTTGAATCGCCTTTTTTCACTGCGTCGATTGGTTTAGGTTTCATTGCTATACGACGCACTTTAATGTCGCTTACGCAGTAGAGATTATGTTTTTCGACCAAAACTTTGCTTTTTTTAAGCTTAAAACTACTCTACTGTAAAGTTACCTGAATGTCGCTTACGACGAGTTGCCCGGAAGCCATCGATATGCAGAGGTCGAAAAGTGTACAAAATTACATTTAATCTATATGTCAATCTTGTATAATATTTGTGTCTTAACAAAGAAGAGTTAAATTATACGATACAATGACAGAATTTTTACTAAGCCTAGAAGTTGAATTTCCAAGAACACTTTCTTATTGATTACAAAAGTATTACCGATTTCATAACACATCACTCTTTCGGCTGAATTTAGCACAGTATCAATGGCATAGTAATTTAATCGCGTGTGTGCCTACCCCGTGTCATATGTCAAGCTCAACTCGTGTTCCGTCCCGATATCGTACAATACCATTTACACACGTGACAATGGACCTCCCGCGATGACTGTAATTTAATATCAGCTAAACAATATATAGGTATGCACATCCATTGTTGCTAAAAAGTGCACAGTTAACACACATTCAAAGGTATTTTACAAACTTTTTTTTATGCAAAGTTGATAAAGAATACGTAGAAGTTATGTTCCGTGTTGGTCTCGGACGGGACAAATTGCGAGCAACATCGGGGCACATCTGGTTGAAGACATCTCAACGCAAACACTAAACCCTAAACATTACAGTGCGTCTATAAAGTATTGACGTGATGAAACCCGGAAATACCATAAAACGCCAATAATATTTTCACAACATAAACTAGCACGACATTGTTATCGGTATTGTGGATATGTGACCGGCAACTCCCTTTATCACTTGACAAAAATCAAGTAAGAATGATAAAACAGCGCCCTCAGTTACAACTTTTTAGAATTACTGTAACATGCTCATAAACCTCCATTACCTCACTCTTACAACCTAACCTCCTTGCTTCTACCTTAAAACGCGAGAGGAGAAAAAAGAAAACTTGCTCCATGCAAACGTCAAGAATGGAAAAATTTTATAGCGTATTCAATGGAATTTTTCATATTCTATAGCGCATTATGTTAAAGTTATATCAACTGTTTAACACGTCCGTGTGAATTGAAGTGTGTCACAAGGGCGAAGTGCATTAACCGCTTCCTCCCAAATAAATACGAAATCAGCACCGCAAGGTACAGATAATTGCCTCTCAAGCTAACCAAATATACGTAAAATTAGTCTTAAATATTGATATATACGTGAACTAGGTAGTTTGTGAACCTTTTCAGTTTTCATGAATACGGTGGGAAATTGATTTTCGAAAAAATTTGGTTACGAAACAGCGCTTTCGCTCATTTTAACAGACTATCTTGTACATTTTTCTTCCGTTTCTTCTGTAGTAATAAAAAAGACGTAAAGAATTAGAACGTGTCACCTATTTAACACAATTAAGACATTGAATAAGTAGGGCGAACTAATAATTGTACGAAAATGACATAATAACACCACGTGACCTCTCAAATCTTATATCACCGGACATTATGTACGTTAGAAATTATTTGTGAAATCTCTCACAAAGGTTTAATTATTGCTTAAAACAAACTGAGGAATTTTCTCCTCAGTTGTGACTTATATAGGTAACTAGTGGACGCCCCGCGATTTCATTCGCGTAGTTTAGTAGTACCTGCATCCCAAATTTGAAGCGTCTCACTTGAGCCGTTTAGATTTTTCATACAATCGTTTTATCCCGTTAAATCCCGTTCTCGTGAGGAGTAGGAGGAGGATTTCAGGAATTCCTTCCTTAGTGCGCCCCTACAGTACCTAAGCAACGTCCGTTCAAAATTGCAATTCCCTACGTTTAGTCAGTCAGTCAATCAGTCAGTCATTCAGTAAGCTTTTCCTTTTATATATTTAGATTTGCCTTAATATATTCAATTCCTGGACGTTAAGTTGGATTTACAGTAGCGCGTTTCGTCGGTTTTTCGGTGAGAATCGAGTAGCGTCAGCGCGTTTCACTAAAATTTTCATAAAAAAAATTTGAACGCACGTGTGATTATCGCGCGTGATTACCGGCAGTGAAACTAGTTAGTTTCACAGTAAAAAAAAGTATGACACTTACTGCGTAGCTAAAATATCGTTAAGGTTAAATTAGTATAATCAGACAAAGAAATGAAAAACCTTCTTGTGACATTCCTTATCAATTTCGACCCTAGGGTTGTAGACCAATTGACCGACAGTTTTTGTCGGATCTGGTGTGCAGTCAACTGAGGAAAATACTTGAAATAGTCCAGCTTAGTGGAGACCGCGTCTCGGCAAACGGAGTGTAGGACGCCCTCAGGCAAGGTGGACTGATGATCTACGTAAGATGGCTGGCAGAAGCTGGATGCGAGAAGCCGAAAACAGATCACAGTGGCGTGCAATTGGAGAGGCCTATGTCCAGCAGTGGACAGGTATGGGCTGATGATGACTCCAGCTTAATATCAGGCTGGATGGTGGTGATACGAATGTTCACTGTGTTCAAAAAAATACAATGTCCCACGAAACGAAACCTAAAAGGCATATGAGGAGCCAGTTCCTAAGAAAATAGGATCTAGTTGTTGGCAGAAGGTGGCGTGAGAAGTACTGGAACCCGAGGTCATGTATGAGTCAGTGATGTCAGGACCGTGACAAATGGAGATCTGTAGTCTCTGCCTACCCCTCTGGGAGCAGGCGTGAAGTGTAAGTATGTATGTATGTGTTGTTGTTACAAGCAAATATCGTGCGTCTGGATTGCAATTATATTTAGAATGTATTATGTATTATTTACCTTGCAAAGGCCCCTTATTGTGTTTCGAACACGACCCATAGTAATCGTCTTTACCAACACAATTCTATTGCGCTAGCTACGCACTTGGTATATATCTCGCTTACGCAACAATGTACGAAATTGATGGACTGATTTTAATGCAATTTCAAGTTTATTACATTTCCAAAAACTTACTGTCATCATTTTAATGAGAGAATTTATGTAAACAAACAAACATTGGTTATTTATAGTGTCCACTTTTATGGCCCTGTTAAAAAAACATAACACAGAAAGATTTAAGATATTACCAAATACATCAGAAATCAAACTACGTCATATAAATGATGTTTAAGATTTATAAAATAAAATTCCATTTCAGTAAATGAACTCTTTATAAAAATGTGCCTCTTGAAAAACTCTTTTCGTCTGAGCATCCTAAATTGTTCCTAAGGAAAGTGGGGTAAAACAAAACATTTGAAATATGCACATGTCTTTTTTTAAGGATTTCTTTTACTGTTAAGTGTCATTTTGAATGACCAACCATGGTTATGTTTTTTTTACTCTGTCTGTTAAAACTCCATAGAACGAGTGCATCTTTAGTATTATTCGTCAAATGCTTTAAAAGTTTATTGTTATTAATATAAATGTTTTTCTGTTGTTACGTAGAAAAATGATACTTACCTATTCTTGCATTACATTTTAGTAGACAAGTAGGTGTGTGCACATGCACTGCATTAAAAAGTTGAAGAATCGCTGAATATTTGTAAACATAAAATCTCTTGATGGAATGAACAGAGTATACTGCGTGTAAAAGGACCACGGGCAATGGTCTTAGAAACGGCCATCGAACGGATATCCGGTATCCGGCCAAATCACTGTCCGTTGCAACACTAGTTGAAACCGATAAAGATACTGATGAATCATTCGACCAGTCATAAGTATTGTCAATCTACTCTGACATAATACCTGTATGTTTACAGTTCGTATATTGCCCATAATATTACATACCCGATTACTCAGGAGATGATACATAACAACTTTCTTGTAATAAATTCATATACATACTACAATAACCCCCCTACTAATAGCAAAAGATATACTTTGTATAACTTAGATATACTTGGTAAAAAATAAAAAAAAATAAGTTACATTTGTAAAACCTCAGTAAGGGTGATAATTTATGAGCATTCCTTGGAAGTAGTACTGTTGTATATCAACCATTATTTGTAACTACCCACATTATGGTTTCCGCATCATGGTTTCTTTGGAGAAAATGATCCATACAGTAGATAGATCCTTTATCTATCTACTGATTCGGATTCCGTAATGTCTACGCTGTTTTTACACCCGGTATAGAGCGTCTACGGTCCAGTTGGTCGGATCCTTGACTTGTAACCGGGAGGACCCGGGTTCGGGTCCGACTACTGGCCGTTTACCAATCCGAGTCAAAAGATCCAGACAAAAAGAGTCCCTTTCAGAGCCTATATACGCAACGCAACGCTCATACGGTGAAGGACAACATCGTGATGAAACCCGCACACCACAAGGTGTGTGAACCCTATAACGGCGATGGGCTCACCCCCTGTCACGTGGGTTAAATACGCTTGGTGAACCGTGGGTACTTGCTTTAGCAAGTGCCTCTGCCTACCCCTCTTTGGGATTAAAGGCGTGAA
>SJJU01030719.1:0-10852 GCA_012932125.1 Conopomorpha cramerella | reverse complement strand
GCCGGTGCAACGATGTGGCACAAGAGTGGAGACATATCGACATAATCTCTCATTTTGTTTATTGGCCGAACATTGAAATTATTCGATGAATTTGGATCGGTCGGAGCGATCAACGTACCTACAACGTTTCTTCGGCGAAATCAGCGGCAGTACTTTAAGAAAAGTTGATGCGTTTTTTTTTTTTGGGTCCAAAAATATCTCTTAACTTGATTCGAAGTCATTTAAGTTAATCAGTTAATTAAATACCGAAAAATATGTACGTGTCTTTTGTTCCTTGTTCGATTAATGAGAAAATATTTTAATACCGTAATATCGTCAAAGATCTATTTTTTACATGCATGGGCAGGTCTGGGCTAAAGAAACGTCCATCCCAACTGGTTATGGAACGTCAAGCCATTATGATCCAAAAGATTTTTGATAATAACGAGCAGCGTCCCAAGACATGTTAGAAACGCAATTGTTAAAGACCTCAGAAACCACCTCGGAACAATTACCGATGTTCCATCGAAAATCTTAACATTGTAAGAATTTTGTGCCGAGTCATACCGTACACTTGTTAACCGTGTTCAAACTCACACAAAATAATGGGCCAAAATGTGTAGCAGAAGGATTAGAGCGAGAAAGAGAATTTATCATTATAGCCATCTCATTAACCTTTGGATTTGGTTTATTGTCTTGATTTGGATCGTTTCCCCGTCCGTTGCCACCAGCAAAATGTACTTTATCACGACGGCTTAAGAACGTAGATTTTCATGAAAGTGCGGTTACCGGATAAAATACAGCGTCATCAAGTCCGTATTAAAATGCGGTCGTAGTAAAAAAAAATAACAGGAACACAAATAATCATATCAAGAGCGAATCAAAACCTTCGAACGTTTATTACGGATTTTTTTCTATCTGAGTTACAAAGTTGTAAATTGAAAGGTTATTTAGAAGAGACAGTCAGGTCAAGATGTATAAATAAACTTTGCTTAGACTTTGACTGACTTCTATTAGTTTATTTGTGTCGTCTGTTTTGTAAACCAATGGGACAGATCCCTTTGGTTACTACAGTGTTTGAAGATAGTATAGGAAATGATTGTAGAAGTTGTACATACATATTTAAATAACGAGGCGAGAGATGTATTGTGTGCGAACGGGGAATTGGGTTTGTATGAGTGTGATATATAAAATGTCTTGTTATAATGTAAACTTATTTTTCAGATGCTTGATGGTTTTATGAACCATGAGGAAGTACAATAATTCGTCAAAATAAAGATAAAAAAAATGTAAATACATGTTTCTTAGCTAACAATGCGTAGTCCACAGATGTGCACATAATTAGCAATCCTAAGGCAACACATACCGAAACGAAAAAGGTAGGACATCGAATCAAACAACGTCAAATAAAGTTTTATCAAAATATACTGTCAGTCACGAAGTAACAACTAGTAATAAGCTGTGATGACACTTCCTGTGTTCCTAATACGTGCGGTAGAGTTGTTATATTCTAACAAGTAAAAAGTGAACCTTAATATCTATTGACATTCTTACGAATTTACAAATTTAGAATGGCAGATCTGATCCTTTGCCGACTGTACAAGTGATCTAATAAATATTTTCATCGGGCCTCCTTTACGTGAATCTGAAAGAGGTAATCAGGGGTGCCTTCACCGTACATACTTTCCCTATCACGCCCTTTCAAGGCTATAATTCCCCTAAGCGGCAGGATGGTATAGTAATTTCATTTTCATTTTATCACCAAAAGGTGAAATTTCAGAAACAGTAAAGTTGCTTCGGACGTACCATTATTGTTATTGCACACCAAAAAACGAACTTAAGATAAACACCGTACTAAATGTATTTCAGAAAGTTATAATACTTTTTAGGGTCGCTATGAATACAACTTTTACTGTTGTTAGAAATTTATTCGCCTCGACGATCCCTGTGGAGTAAATTCTTATTTTGTTTAGACTTTATTTGCTGACTTACGTTTGATAGTTTGCAATGTTTAAGAGACCAGCTTTGGGAAGTTTTGACTACGATACCCATTGAGTTGTGTCATGAGGTAACAGTTACCTGTGAATGAGGAAGCTAATTTTCAGCGATAAACTATACAATGAGAATTTTATCAGTACACTTTTCCCTTAAGTATATTTCTTCTACCGAAGGTCAATTTATATCGGTAGTGGCAATTTGTTTCGCAAGGTATACAAGGTGCTAGTTAGGAAGTTAGAACCTCGTTCAAAGCCCGGTAATTAAGGAGTTTCGCGACAAGGAAAACAAAATGGCCGAGGAATCAAACTGCTTTGAAAGCTTTCCAGTTTGAAACACACCTTATGGAGCTTTATTCGTGATCGCTACTAGTAATGCCCTTTTCATTTAAGGAAACCTTAATTGTTTCTTTTTTTTATACAACATTTATGGATCTCACATACTACGACCAAGTATTAAACGTATTTTGGGCAGCACACATAGGTACATGTAGGAATGATATTGTGTATGTTTTGTTGTTCGAGTTTTGGGTTCTCCATTACTTCATGTTATGTCTCCATTCCTTACCGGCACTAATATTATTTCAAATAAGGATATTGCTTCTTTATGATTGATTGCAGCGGTATTTGCTTAACACGTAATTATCACGATGTCAGAATGCGTTTAGCGAATCCTTCACATTCACAGACCTCAAAAATGTTGAGTTTCTTATAGAAGTAAGTAGATTATTTCATACAATTTTTTAATCATCTTATTCCTAAATCTGGAGGCACAGCGATAGCCCGGCGAAATCGAGCAAGCCCGACGTACCATACTTTTATGAAAAATCCTCGAGAACAATTCGATAACCTGCTAGTGAATTGTTGATTCAGCTAGAAATCTGATGCCTTATTGACAGAAAGTGCTTATCCATATTTATTGTTTTATCCAATACATTACTATTACTTGCTTAGTAGTTTGAAACAAAAGCATAATAATTATGAAACCGTATTGAGTCGCAGTCTTCGTGTGGGTATCGCTGACATCTACACGTAACCATAAATAATGGAATATAGACATAGTGCCTTGAAAACTGAACAATAAACTTTGAATAAAAAAAGCCATTCTCTCGAGTTGAGAAATTACTTTCGCTTACTTTGGCAGTGATAAAAGAATTCCCGATACAAATCTATAAGCTCAAGTGACTTGCGCTTTTTAACAATTCTATCGGTAACTTATTTCGAGTGTTAACTAAGACATGACAGTGGATAGTGAATTAGACTTTCGAAAAGGGTATTTTTTTGCGAAATAATTGTTCGAGAGCAATGTTGGATTTAATGGGACTTTCCCTTCAGCCATTATTATCTATTGCGGTGCAATGATGTATGAAATGGTGTTTAGTTTTATACTGATGCGGGCTTACGTCGATTGTGCTAGGCTTTTAAAATATTTAATGATTGTAGAGTTGTGTAGGATGTGTAAATGATGAAGTTGGAGCTGTTGTTAGGTTTTGTTTTGTTATGTGGTGTAGCTCAGGTTATTTTGGCGGAGTAGCCCGATTTATATTATAAAGTACTCAGTAAGTTGTAGTAGGTAATGATTCTGATACGAATACATTATAAGCACACAATTACGCCTTTAATTGAATGAATGCAGTATTTATTTCGACACAAGACATACAAAAATTAATTTAAAATCAACTTAACAGTTACACAGTAGCTGCAACCAAGTAAGTAATTCACGAATCACCGTAAAGGCAGAGGTACTTACTTTACAAATAAAATATATGTATCTAAATTTCATTATGAAATGACAAAATAGTAGTGGTAATTAAGAAGTCTCACGTCCTAGAGAATTTTACACATTGATTTTTGCTCACAATTTTGCATTATATTACAAGAATTTCGTAGTTTTTGATCGATTAATGTTTTTTTTAAATTGTAGGTTGAGTGTGTTATTTAAAATCAAAAATGAAGAATAGGTCAATAACGACCATATTCTGAAAGAAAAATCGATGCTTAAGTTGTAATGCTTGAAGCGAATTTGTCTCAAATCAAATCAAATAGTTAAATAAACTAGCGGCGTGGTAGGTAATTGATATACTTGTCAGACTAGTAAGTTGAACTAAAACTGAATAATAGGAAGGATATCCTCTACACCCTTGATAAAAAAATCCGGGTCGTATGAAAAACGTCAGTAACTTATATATAAGTAGTATTGAATACAATACAACAATACTTTTTTGCTATTCCTTTGTCTTTAAAAACAACCTCTTTTTACCTTTGGGAATTTTTTTTCACAAGTGTATGTGCCTTTTTACGCAGTGTACTGGAAGAAATGGAAACATCTGGTGCACGTACCTACATTAAATTGCACAATATTTCAATAAATATTTTCCGCTAATCACTAATGACATGAATAATAAAATAAGAAATGCCTACTTCAAAGCCGATGAAATGGCTGAATTTAAATTTGAAGCCAAACATTTGGCAGGGACGGAAACATGGAAAACTCATTTCGTATTCATCAACTAATTTTGTTTTCAACATTCAAAATAACTCGAACTCCGCCATTATTTCCTTTACTACGTCATTCTGTTGCGTTATAGGAACATTTCGTTACTTTTTCATTCGTAATTTAGAACTCGACAGGCCCCTCGATTTGTAGCAATATCGGCAGGAAAAGGTCACGGCTTAGATACCCGGGTTGGGCATAAATTGTGGTGATTAGGCAGCATTACTTGTTGTGTCGACGCCCGGGATGGAGCAGAGTGGTCAGGGGGACTCTGTGGGCAACTCCACCGCTTAAAAACTCGGCCGCGGCCGATTTGCACTCTACACATAAATTATAGGAGGCTCAACTAGGCTGCTATCTTCATATCGCTGCATTTTTGTTGAAATTTGTCTAGATATTTCAATAATGTCAACTACTTTATGACGTATAGATTTTAAGGCATGTTAATCAGATGAACCTAAATTTATTTGAGGTATGTCGTCAGCAAGGTTTGGCACTTGTATCAATTAGACAGAATACATACAAGACATTTTACTAAGTACTGCCCAGCCTGGGGCAGTACCAAGACGTTTTATAGTAATATTATCGTCATGTGTGCAACAGGGTTAGGGCTAGATGAGTGTTATAACGCTGTTACTGTTACGCAACGTAAACAATATTACTTTGACATATCATGGTATGGCCACTGTTATTGATTATGGAAGTGAGTTTATTCGATCTTGAAATAAATCTACAATTGGAATAGTCAAAAGAAAGAAACGGTGATTTCTTTAGGAATAACGTTATAGACCAAATTATATTGACCACATTTTAGCCTAGGCCAAAGGCCAAACTAATAATAGCGTTAGGTATAGCTATTCCGAAGATGTAACAAGCAAAATCATCAGATGCAAAACACGGGATACCTAGTTCCAGTAGGCCTACAACAACCTTTGTATAAATGACAGCGCTATTATTGTTAGAAAAAAAGTATAATGATATTGAAAGAACAATAAAAAATAAACACCAGCCCCAGTAAACTAATGAGGAATTTCCGTTGAAGCGAATTTAAACTTTTTTTTAACTGTGACAAGCGCACCGTGCCAATTAATCGCAACCCCTCTGATTGGTAGACTTTTTTTCTTAATAAACAAACCCTTAATAAGGTGTGAATCTTTGTACAGTGTATAAACTGCTTTATCTCGTCGCTGGCCAGTCTATCGTTCCTTTATCGAGCATCGGCCAATGTACTGAGCATGTTGGGCCTTAATTAGTGAAAATACCCACGCCCTATCTGAAACAGTCATCTTTGATTTTGAATGCAATTATTGTTCCCCAGTGATAATAAGCTACGTGTACCTTCAACTCAACTAATAAATTAGGGTAGAGTTAAGCGGAGGAAAGTCACTTTACTTCTTATATATTGAATTAAAATGAAAAGGCGTTTTCTATGAGATCGGCGCGGTTCGCACGCAAGTTTGCGCAAAGGCACGTTTAAACACTTGTTGTCTTTTTATTATTGCTGTTGTTGTGAGTTTTTGTATTTGGTAACTATTACTATTTTCACCAAAACTGGGGGAGTACCTTGACTGTCATATTATTTTTATTTAGTGTAAATACTTTTCATAATACGATACTGGCCATCTACAAAATGTAACATAAAAAGTTATAAAATAAAATGTCACTTTTGGAAAGGAGCTTGATCTTTATTTTACATTGACGACAATTTTACTTAAATAAATACCTACTTGTAAATATTAGACGCCCCGCGATTTCATTCGCGCATCTACATTATTAATTACTATTGAAAATACTACCACCAAGTTTTAGAACTACAGATCCGAAATTAACGTTTTACTCGTATAAACTTCTAGCCCCCTTTTAAAAAAAAATCAGTCATCCAAGGATTTGGGCTGAGCGTTGATGAGTCAGTGATGAATGAATCAGTCAGGACTTAGTCAGGAGTTTTATACACTTCACTTCACGCCTTTTAATCCCAAAGCGGGGTAGGCAGAGGCACTTGGTTAATAAGCTTTAACTTTAGATTTAACACAACGTGACAGGGGGTGAGTCCATGGGCTCAGGAGTTTTATATGTATAAATAATGAAATCGAACATCAGAGTTCATTCAATTATTTTTATACTTTGTACCAATGTTACTTAGGTAAGTACCTACTTACAAGATATAATGAAATCGAAAATGCAATATGTCTTGCTACGCAATGCTCATATATGGTGAAGGACAACATCTTGATGAACCCTATGTCTAACGATGGGCTCACCCCCTGTCATGTGGGGTTAAATATCTTTGCTTAACAAGTGTGTGCCTACCCCCTTTGGGATTATAGGATGAATTACACATCTATCTGTATTATTTGCGCAAAATTTGCCACAGCCACATGCATCCTTCATGAAACTTATTTTTTTGCCTCGATCTTTAGAAATGTGGTTAAATCAGGGGAGAGGAATTTTGTTGGTGGGGGAAAAGATATTAAATAATCGTTGAATAAAAACACAAACAGCAGAATACTTAAACTTTTTTTAAATGGCACGTGACCACACAATCAAAGCTTTGAGACCAGTCTACGAGCTGTCTCACTCCTATGAATTAGGTTCTAACATTCCATGGAGGCCAAAGTTACAGCCTAACCTTCAACAAGATAAGAGATAGCAGATAAGATAATTATTATTTTAAAATATTACCGATATCTTTATTATTTGTCTATCGAAGTCCCAACTGTCAAACTAAAAGTGACTTGGAAGACTCCAAATATCTCCAAAGATTATTTCCACCCCATTAGGCACTATAAACGTTTATGTATGTAACACATTTGTATACCACACGATTGTTTGTGTTCATTCCTTTACATTAGGTACATCAACATCCGTCTAGACTGATCTCAAGTTAATCGGGAGTGAAACGCTTTTTAGTATATCCATACGATACCGATGAAACCGTGTTGCACCACAAAGCTTACCAACCAGAGCCGTGTTCATCTGCCACGGACATAAACCCGCTCACACACGACCCCCGATTGCTTACCGAGATGTGAACATGAAAATGTACACCTTTATTTTGCAGGAGCTAAAGCGACGACGTTGAGAGCTTAAAATTTTAATTAATTTTTCGCTCCGCGGACTTCTTTTAATAAAATCGGGTGCCTTAATTGCCAAAATATTTCGCAATCCCTTTAGGTTGAGCTTTTAAGACGTGTTTAATTATAGCAACAGTGCTGAATCCCTTTTAAATGATCGTAGTTATGCCCGCCCATTATTTACCGATGTTTACTGGGTGGCTTTCTGCCTCCGACTCGACGACCGACGCCTTATTTTCTGTATAGTGATTAAAAACGCTTAATATAAAATTGTTGTTCCATGGCGCAGGTCATTTTGAATGCTTCGAAACATCTTTATTGTGCGGTCGCGGAGAAAATGCGTCTAAAGTCTGTGTAAAGTGGGTTTCTTTGTTAATTAACCTAATAAAATTAAGTACATTATGTAAGTCTTGAGGCCCACCTTGGCGGGAGGCCTTCTTTGGACGGTAGACGTCAGTGGAGTAATATAATGATAATATAGGTCGATTTTATAGTATTTCGATGTATTCATGAAAAAGCTAACAAAATCCATTTCAATTTTACGCCTTTCATTTTAGTGACAATCGTCAAACGCATTTTATATACATTTTTCATTCGTTTTGTTCATAGCAAAAATTATCTAGGTAACTAGTGAAATAAATATTTTCCTCTTTCACGTCAGTAAAGGCATTGTGCTCACAACATCAGTGTCAATATTTGCTTTAACTGTTCATAAATAAACGGCAACCGGCATTGTCACATTGAATGGAAATCAATCGAGGCTTAAAATCCTATATACGCAGGACACTGCGGCCGAAAAACCAACATTGGAACACTTTTAAAAGGGCCCGATTAAAAAAGTTTCACAATAAGTACAAAAGCGTTCCAATTCATTTGGTTATCTATTTAAAAACGCGGGCTGGCTCGGGCAAGGATTTATTCGGAACCACTGAAGCCGAATGTCACAAAATATGTCGGTCGGGCACGTCTATCCCATATCCAGGGTGCGTTCGGAAAAAAAAATAATGCGCCTACCCAATGACCAGTGGAGCGGGAATTTCATAAAAGAGTAATATTCCGAGTAGTTTAAATGTCGTTAGTACGAGAGGTTCTTCCCGTCATTATTTGGCTATATGGTGAATGTATAATACAACATTTTGTCATATTATTTTGTCAACTCATGCATAGCTTTTTGTTAGTTCGCACACATAATAGGCCCAATAATGTGATAAATATTTGTCATTTAAAGAAAAGCTTTTCATTTTTGGAATTTTCAAAGAAGTTTTAGGTTAGTGTGAACATACCAAAGGTGAAGTGTAAAATACGCCATCTGGTGCCACTACTGTTGGTATTGTGTTGTAGTAAAGTTCAGGTTAAGACGATTCCGTCCTATATTTAATGCCACAGTATTTTTATTTTGCCGCAGTAGTTTTAGTTATCAAGTAAATTATGAAAAAAAAAACAGAATCCTTTTCAGACAAACATCGGTACAAATGAAGCTCAATAAAAGATTGTGAAATATACAAACAAAGGCAAACCCTTCTTGTATTCAAAACATAAGTGCAAAGATACTTATGACGTTTGAGAATGTCTAATTTTCAATTGTACTGCGCTCTTACACTAGGTCAATGGCTCCATGTATCCCTCTTAATGCCCGCGACATTGCCAAATCGCCTGCTCTAATATCGTTGGGACTTGGCGAGCTCCTATTGGCAGCGGGTCGGCGTAAAATCAGTCTTTCGGAGGAAACATAAAAACACACTCAGCCACATACGACAGGAAAGCAGAATTGCTGCTCCGAAAAGAACCTTCTAGTTGTGAGTAATACCGGGCAATTTATCCGGCAAAGACTGGACCAATGGCTTTTTCTTGTTATTTTAATTGTTATTATCTGTTATGGTTGTGTGGACTTCGTGCAGCAGCAGTCCTCCTTTGGCATACTAGCTGTAGCCCGGTGGTGTTCCCCGAGAGTAAATCATTAAAAAAAACGCGCACTGACATCATAGTAATAGTTTAAACCGGGTATTACGACGCGAAATTAACTAAAAATAAGCATTCAGCTTATCTTCGTTATTTGCTCAAGGTTTCGACACAGTTACCATGGTCATGAGCTGACTCTTATAGTACCCGGTTTAAACTATTAATTACTAGAGGTTAATCTCGTTACCGTGGGAATTTTGGGATATAATTCACGGTGAGTGTTATTCCGATGTCTGACTTCAACCATGTAGCGGTTCCTGGATGGTACTGATATGTATGAAAAGCATGTAATTTGTATCAGAACAAGGGCTATAGACACTCATCAAAAGTGTCTAGGGATCAAGAACATTTTTAGCTCTTGAAATAATCGAATTTAATTAAATCAAATCTAATCTTCTGGATTGGTCTCCTACCTAATTCCCCTTGCCTGTATCAATTCCCATGACTTATCACCACATTTTGAATAAATTATGAATGAATTAAGTTTTTGTAAAATGTATTCTTGATTGCAATTTTCTAAAATTTTCTTGATCCCTAGACACTTTTGATGTGTGTATTTCATTTTCATAGGAACGGATGTGTAAATTGACAGTTTTTGATTGGTTATTACATCACGGATTAATAACTGAACGAATGGTTGTGTAGATTATTACTTCGGTGACGAGATATACTACATTTCATTCAAGGTTCTCACAGGAATTGAATAAAATGCCGGTAACGCCGTGGGGCTCAGCTCATATTATAAATGGGAAAGAAAGTTTACAAATATTCACTGAACGAATATAAAAATATCTTGTGAGAGAATATTATACCTGTAACTAATAATAATACGCTAGATTTTAATTCCGATCATATAACAGGAACTGGATGGACACATAAGATAATGTGTACACTGACAGAGAGATATTATACTACTATATCCATCATGATCGACCCATATTAATCCACTGCTCGACATAGGCCTCTCTAGGAGAATTATTTTATAGACACTATTGAATGTTCTAAATCCTACAGTCAATCAGCCTCACCTTGCCTTTCAAGGTAACATTAGCTAGGAGCTTCGTAGTGTTATTTAAGTTATTTTTATAATTTCTAAACAAAAATAAACATCCGAAGTGTTTTTCATTGTCTTTATATACTTTAACTTTTATATACTCAGAAATTATAAAAATAAATTAAATCACACTACGAAACTCCTGGCTAATTCTAAATATGTTACTGTTGCGAACCTTTTTACGATTGAATTCCATTATTTTGTATTTATGTCAAATGTATTATGGTCAAATTGTAAATACATAATATTAAAATGGTTTTACCGCTTGAACTAACCTTATTTTTCCTCTGACACCAAC
>SJJU01030718.1:0-10455 GCA_012932125.1 Conopomorpha cramerella | reverse complement strand
ACACTACCCCGTCACCATAGGGGTGGAGTGTCCATGAGGATTTCTCCTCGTCAACAAAAAAAAGGTTCTACGAGTTATCTAGGTTCTTCCGAATGAGTAGCTTGACAACCAGGTATTAGGCCATGTGAAGCGACCGTCCATGAAACTTTTTTCTATACTAATATACTATATAATACTATACTATATAATAACTGACGAATTTTGTCGTTCGTAAAAAACAATGTCAAAATCATCAACGAAAGTGATCCAATACGAAATATGTCGCTATTGCAATTTAAGTCGAATATCATACGATTCAAATTCATAAAATCATCACAAATTTCAAATGAAAGTGGTTCTGACTTTAATATTAGATCATTTTTGAGCGAGTATATCACGTCTTGTGACAAGAAGCTTGGTCACTATGTTACGACACCAGCAGCAATGTATATAGTTAGGTATTACGAAAAAAACCCAATAACAATTTAGTGCCGCCCGACCTCGTTAGACTTCAAGATCACGGTCGACAACATAAAAAAAAATACAACATGGATTATCTAGATATTATAAGTCCTTTCGGGGTCCTAGCGTGAGAATGACGTAAGTGCAACGTTGAGAATATCTGTTTGATTTTTTTATGACAATAACGGGCAACTAGTGTGAATTGTGTATTGGTCAATGATAAAGCCAAATTAATTCCCAAAGAAGCGAACCCTGGATCCTACTGCGTAAGCGGTTTCTTTAGTACAGAGATAAACGGAGTACAGAAGCAGAGATGGTAGTAGTAAGTCTTCAATAACTTGCCCAAAGGTATATAATGAGAAGTTTTCTTTACAAAAAAGTCCTCATACTTCTAAAATACGTAACAGTTGGAGATTCAGACCAAACAGAACTAGACTTGCAAGCCGCTTTTCCACCAAATTGTTTGGACAAATGATATATTTCTGGATCCACACTGTCACTATTACTAATAAGTTGACAGTTTGGATCCAGAATTACCCTGATACGCAGTAAGGGACAGAAGACATTGTCTCTTACTCATTCACTCCTACATGTTTTTCATGTCGAAACAAAACAATCGTTTTATTCTAAACGTCAGTGTTGGCAATTCTAAGTCTAGTTGTTTTTGACCTGAGGTTGGAGCTGATCGCGTGCTTGATACCAGCTACCCTCTACGGTTCAGAGGGGTCGGACAGTCGAGCCGTCACCTCGGTAACAAACGCAATATTCAAATCAAATAAATAAAAACGGTCCCTGGGCTCTGCCAAAGTCATTTGGGCTAGCTTTAAGACAGAAGTAAATTCATCAAGTAGGTAGTATTTTTTTAGGAGAAATTATTTGGGGCGCGTGGTAGTTTCTCTGGGTAGCATGTTTTCGATCGATGTTAAATTAATTGGATATTTAAAAAAAGGTTGTATAACACCTGCCTTTTCGTCACGGGTCTCGCGTTTGGTACACTCACCAACATAGCTAATGACTATGTGATGATCTTACAATTGTTTGTTCCCGTCTAATATATTGAATTGGTATCCATCAACGTTTTACTTCACGAAATTCCCAAGGGTACAGGATTATCCATGGTTAATCTTTGTCATTGTCAAAAATGGGCAATCATCTTTATTGTTTGATTAAAATGTTTACTTAGTTTTCTTCATAAACTGAAATATTACACTAGGCTACGGTTTTGAAACTTTACTAGTTTTGAAAATCTATTTATATTAAACTCAAAAGTCCTAAACCACAACACCACTGCGATCGCCAACCCGCCTGCCAAGCGTGCCGATTATTGACATTTCCCCCCAAACAATCACGGAAATCATTAGAGGAAGCCCTCCACCAACAGTGGACGTCATGTTGCTGATGATGATGTACATTCTTCTTTAATAATACTTTCAGATGAGGTAAGAACGAGAGAGCTAAAAAAAGCAATACCTAATTTATTATACATTCCACATCCAACTAGAATATCAGCTGATAGCAAAACTAGTTTCTGTTCCCATTGAGGTTTTTTTTTTCAACAACACAGCTCGTGATTTTTTTTAAAATGGCATTTTCAAGGTGACAACTAGTAAATTACGTACACGTCGTGTTATTTCCTAGAGGGATAGGCAGAGACTTGTAACTCTCTGTTTCCTACGATCGCTATATTCATATGAATTTAGTGAAGTACTTTCTATAAAAATATTCTATTAGGCTTTAGCTATTTGTTTGCGAAATACGTGATAAAATGACGTTTCGAATTAATTACAGATATATTTTTTTATTTAGTTAACATCCTTTACAGTATAAGCTAATGCTGTGTTGACAATAATTTCTACTTAGAAATTATTTATCTTACAACTAAAACTTATGAATAGCGAAGAACATTTGGGGGCCTACTTATAAATGCGGTATAGCTATTCCACAGATACACCAAGCTCAACATAACTTGTCGATTGGGTCAAATACGGAATAACCAGTTTCAATAGAACTGTAACAACTTAGGTTTAAGTTACATCAAGTTTATATGTAAGAGTGATAAAGTGGCTTTTTATGAATTCAACCAAGGAACATGTGAAAACACTTTTTTATAAGATTTAATTCATATGGCTCATACACTCGTTCGTAATCCCCTAAAGGGGGTGAACAGAACCTTAGGATCAAAAGGGTCCTTCGGCCACATTTAGCATATCGAGTTAGGAATGTCAATGTGATCCTTCAAGTTGCCTCATGTGAGCGTCTGTGATCCAGTTGGTCGGACCCTTGACATGTAACCGGGAGGTCCCGGGTTCGAGTCCGGCAACTGGACGTGTACCAATGGGACTCTTTTTCAGAGCCTATGTACGCAACGCAACGCTCGTACGGTGAAGGACAAAATCGTGATGAAACCCGCACACCACAAGGTGTGTGAACCCTATAACGGCGATGGGCTCACCCCCTGTCACGTTTGGTTAAATACGCTTGGTGAACCGTGGGTACTTGCTTTAGCAAGTGCCTCTGCCTACCCCTCTTTGGGATTAAAGGCGTGAAGTGTATTTATTTTATTTTTTATGTTTAAGTTGCCTCATAGCTTAAATAAACCTAAATCTCCAGATCAGCATGGAACTTCATATGAAATGAGCAATATCCTTCGAAGATCTTAAAGTGGGATTGACGGAGGCTGCAGACCGAGTAGGTAGACAGTTTCTATCAAGGTTTATTGACTTCTTCTTACTACTATAGGCATACATGGAATAATTATGTATCATAAGGTTTCAGATAATAAATAGATAGATATTAGCCGTGTGGTGACGGCGAATAGAATACATGTGTCACCACCCCAGCCCAACTTTTCCCGTCATGAGGGTCGTAAGAGGCGACCGAGGGAACTCTCCAGAGAACGGCAGCAGCGCTCTCTGTGAGTAAACCACAACACCACTGCCAACCCGCCTGCCAAGCGTGGCGATTACTGGCATTTCACCCCAAATGACGGATCTCATTGGGGGAGGCCCTCGTCCAGCAGTGGACGTTATGTGGCTGATGATGAAGGTTTTAGAATGACACTATGTATAAAATTTCGTTGTTTTTATCTCGCTCATTTCGAAAGTCACTACGGAAGTAGAAAATAATAGGCGGTCAATATAATTATTACTAAACAGTATATACGTATTAGGTACACTTACTCGTTAAACATCACATACGGGAAGCACAGCACTCGAAACGTATTTATAAACAAAACAACTTTCACTTAGTTCATAAAACAAAGGTACAAACATTTTTCACAATTTTGAGGTTATGCGTCAAATTTTGGCGCCAAATTGTAATAAGCTCAATTCTGCTGATATCATACACGGTCATCTCTAAACTTGTCACTTTACACGATTTCAATCACTATTAGTATTAGGCACACGGTACAAATTCCCATTTTTTCAGTCGAAAATTTGCATCGTACATCATAGACGTCCGAGAAATAAGTAAAAACTACGACATAACTTGCATTTCCCACACTTTGAAGAGCACGCACACACCCACAATGCTAAATCGTCTCGTACGCATCCCTCGTAAGGGTGAGCGGGAAGGGTCTAACCCATGAGCGACAGAGACAAAAAAAAATACACAAGGAAAACGAAAGGGACAGAGAACCCAGGTAGGTACACAATTAAGGCCCTTTCAATGTGTTAGTGACGCAACACATGCAAAGAAGAGCAGGTGTATGAAATAGTATGTGAACAAAGGAAATAGATTTCAAAGGTTGATTTTTTAACTCCACAGCAGCGATATAAATTTCATTTTAATAGCTTCATACCATTCGGAACAGGTAACTTAAAGCGATGTCATGACATAACTATTTCAAAAATGGAAGAAAGTTTTCAAATAACAATTTGTGTTTTTTTTTTATAAAAAGCACCAGGCACATGAATTTGGCTGGTCTACCGTATAAGTTTAGCATGCCACACCCAGCTACGAAAATATTCCTAAAGCTGGCCTCAAAAATTCCATCACGCATTTCGGCGCACACTTTGAATGAATTTGTGCAAAAAGATACCAACATGAAAAAAAATTGGCGGATTTCGGCGTCCATGTGGTGCGGATGTTCAATTTACAACCTAATCCCCTTAAACTGTGTTTTTGTATAATGCTTGTTTGTAGTAACGGTATCGCATTATTGCAGACAGCTGATTTGGATCAATTGTTTGAAAACTTACGTTTTGTGACAAACTTTTTTTGATGACACTAATGCACTCATTAACTTAAATAAGCCTTGAGGGCAGCAAAACAACGTGTAACTATGTCTTTAAAATCGAGCTCAAACTGTAACGTAAGATGAACGTGTTAAGTTCGGGAAGTGTGTTGTCACTCCTTGACTGCATCCTTGACAAAGGTCTGCGTTCTCCGTAAGTCCTATGGTACCTCAGGTCCTTTATATAGGTCCTGAGGTGGAGGAAGTTTACTAGATCGCCCACGTCTTTCTGCGACTGCAATAGCACAAGAACAGCTTTTGTGAATTACGTGTGTCAAACTGTTGTTGCATCGCTAACAGAGTTTAAGATTGATGCAATAAAATACTAGAATAACATAAGTACCTCAAAGTCAAAGTAGACTATACCAATTTAAATCAAGAATAGTTTGCATCAGTTTTGATGCAGCCCATTTCTTAGCACGCTGCTACAATTATTGGTCGTCGGAAAGCACCGACAATATTCATTAAATGATAATGATCATTTCACATGACAAGTGGCGAAGCGAGACCTCCCAATTAGAGGCAGAAAGATGTACGTGAAGGAAACAAATTAAATTGAGGAAACGTTTGACAAGAAAATATTTTAATGTGGAGAAACGAAATATGAAGTATCTCTATTACGTAATCCTGTGGACCCTTAGGAAAATGGTTAGTCAAAATCAACAGTTCAATTATGAGTGTCCATTGAATACTCTATTAGCAATTTAGAAAAGACCTATAGACTATCATGAATCCTGTGAATCCTGATAGGCATGGTGGTCACGAATCACGGCTTTTGGAGGCAGAAGGATATAATACTTTAGTGACGACCTGAGGAATTTTGTTTCAGCCTAGGTGTTTTATCTATCTAGTATTTTTTAAAGTTTTATACGTAGTATCCTACTTAGAGGTCAGATGATTTTTATCATAGACCAGTCATATAAAAATATGTATTTAAAATAGTCTGTTCAAATTCATTAATTTGAAATCCATCGTTTTACCATCAACATTATCTTACGAAACTAGAGTATAAATAAATTATGCGATGTACCTACGTAACTATCAACATATGCGTACGCGCACGCATTGCGCCGGCGGCGACGCGACGCAGGCTACGAAACAAAAGTGTAACATACGTAAGGGTACGTCGAGGAAATGGCCTGTTAAGGGGCGCAGCGACCGTACTTCCTGTCCTTGGGGAGGATATTTTATGAATTAGGTTTGCTGGGTTATGGTGTCGCTTCCGAGAAATGAGAGAGAATCGAAGGAAATAGTTTGGACGGACCTTTAATAGTATATTTAAGTTTAATTACGATATTTATTTATTGACTCAAGGATGATCAATAAGTAAGATATCAATAAGAACAATAATTTTAAAGAATAGAACCGACCAGTATTAGCTGCCCGCCCATAATTTTTTTTACAGTTTCTGGATTATACGTTCGAATTAAGAAAGGCTCCTTTGTCCTCTTTGAAGTCGCTTAACAAATAACAATGACGCCAATAGTAATGATAGGAGACCGGTATTGAGATACTAGTAAAATATAATATTGATCATATTAAGAAAGATAAGAATGGCGTACTGACCAGTTGATGGTACAACTTCAGGAAAGAAGATCCTTACGATCAAATCTAAGCGGGTCCCGCAGTCACCTTTAGATTTCTCAGTATAATTTCTTATCAAAAACCTTACTAAACAAATCAATTCTCTTTACTTTTATCCTCGCTTTAATAACCAATTAGCTTTACACTCGTATGAACCCGTATTATGTAATTAACGCTGTAGGTATTATTTTATTTCCACCCATCAATTGACTTATGGTACAAACACCACATTCGAGTATTAGTGACGATATTAACAGCATGTCAAATCAAACCCAGACCCATATTGATGTTGGAACCAATACCTACACCATAAAAGCGAAACTAACTGGCAAGGCGATGTTGTTCTAGTTTCAAATAAATTTTAGTATTTAATTTAGGTATTTCTGATGACAGCCTAGTAGTCGATACTCGATTGTGCTCCAGGGTATAAACAGCAGGTATATAGTGCCTTATTCCAGTGAATTTAGGGACAAAATACAGCCTGGTTTCCGCTATATATTTTTCCTCACTAAGTTTCGTCAAAATTTTTCGTGAAGAAGTACCCAAAGACCTAATTATCTTAATCTAACCCTCTGGGAAACTAACGTGACGTATATTTATGTACCTAAGGAATATATAAACTAACATTTACATACTTACGACAAAAATTCGCATCTGCTAATATTAGTGGGATTAGATAACGATTGTTATGAACGTCAACAACAAAAAGCTCAGAAAATTCCCTTGCACTTAATACCAATGAATCTGTGTTCAATATAGATAAAATAGGCACCTATAGACATGGTGTTTTAAAACACATGCTGACTTCCCTTGCGGTGGTCACCGGTTGTGGTGTTTGGTTTCGTAATTTAAAACCAACCAACCATGTGGAAGTAACGTCTGCCATCCTTTTGTGCCTGCGTAGATTGGGTGTTTTGCTTTGCTCAGTGAATTATGGTCTAGAGAGAAGGAATCTCGCGAATCGACACGATAGAATTTCTGCCGACGTATGTGCTTCAGAAAGTATTGAATGAAAGTAGTAGGTTTTGATGAAAAATACTAGTTGTGAAGATTTGCGATGCACGAGACATGATTTTTGAGTTCAATCTCGGATGAATTAAATTAAGCTTTAATTTACATACTTATACACAGTAGTAGTCAGTATAGACGTAATACTATTACTTTACTTATTTTTATATTTAGTATACTTTTAAATGATTCAGAAGATACATTTAAATAAATTCATATCAATCAATAGCACTGTTGTAAGGAGTCTACTTTCAACGACCAAACCCTAAAGTAACTAGAATTCAAGTTCGTTTGTGACTGTCAAAATATAAAAAGACCAAATAATTCGCACACAAAATGTTTCACCCCGATTCAAAAGCCACAGTTACACCAGAAACTATGCCGAACCCGTTTCTTTCAATATCAATACCTAACTAAAGACAGTTCTAAATCTAAGCAAAGGCCAGTGAATTGGATTTTGAGAGCAAATTGACCCACGATAGCAGAAAAGATTTGTACCGACGTGGAACCAAAATCTTATAATACCCAAAATGCATTGTCTATGATAGATGGCACTCAAACACCACTAGGGTTAAATTCAATAGAACAGGTTTAGATCCCTCTGAACATAGACAAATAGTCGCGACATCCAATCAAAAGGAGCATGGGATAGTCTACTATTAAATAATAGATAAAGTAAGGGGATGGTAATACAAAGAGCGTTAACTTTCTCACGCAAAGTAAAGATTCGCTTGGTCATGTTGCAAAATGCGAAACACATATATTAGACAGTCTGAATAATGGACATCAGGTGTATGGGGATTATGTTTAAATTTTGGCCATAGTCATTATAAAATAGGACCTGGTCTTGGCTAGATATAAATCACTAGTTGGACAATTGGAAAGACTCTATAATATGCAGTTGGGGTTTTGGATAGACGTCACGTCTAAAGACCTAACATCTAAATCACGCTGTATGTATCTTAGCACCCTTTTTATGCAATGTTTTAAAAGAAATGAAACCAGTCCCTGCTATTAGTTTTACGTCCCAGGCTAACACGTATTCTAGACATGTAAAGAAAATTTTACAAGCTTAAAAAGCTAGTATCTCGACATTCGTTTGCATAATCGACGTTTAAGATTAACGCGTGCTACATCAAATAAACGGCGATAGGATAAAAACAAACCTTCGGTAGGTAAATGTGTTCTAGTAGCACCTGATAGTAGGAAACATCTGCCCGAATCAGGAAACAAAAAAAAGAGTACTATCCTTCACTAACGAGGTTAAATACTTATCTTCTACACTACTTAGTTGGTGGTACAGTTTTGAGTGACTAAAAAAGCAAATGGAAAAAGGAAATTTCGTGAAGTTAAAAAGCTGCTCACATAAAATTTCCGCTTCTTATCGACAAGATCTTCAAAATGGACTTATGCTGTTGAATCAACTGGGGGAATGTACAAAGAGTATTTTTTTTTTTTTTGTTGCTGTTGTATTTTCGAAGGTGGCTTCATCAACCATATGCTGGGAGACACGTACGTGTAGACACACATCTGTGTCTTTTTTTTTTCCTTGTAGGCAAACTCATTTGTAGATGTTTAGCTAAACGCTTTGCACGATTATTTGTTTAATTTCTCACCGATTCTTGTTTTTTTGTCTTTGAAGGACCGAGTCGACGACCCAAAGGGTAGGTACTTTGTCGATTTCGTTGATTTTTTAACAAAGCAAATTGTATTGTTTGTCCACACACATATTATATACATACATAGTTGGTTCTCCAAAAATATTAGACCAATGTTAGTCTCATAAATAAGAGTATGATGAAGAAAACTTTGGAGGCAGTTATTTCAACAAGGAAGACAACAAGATTATTCCTTACGTAGTAGGTACCTTATTTTCCACCACATAATGTAATTTCATTGTTTGCTGCAAGTATACAAACTTAGTACGATAAACCCTACTTTAGCTAACCGGTGATAAGGGGCTTTGAAGTATCTCTTAGGATACTGAATGAATATAGATGTAAAAACTGAGAAATATCTCCATACTCTACGGTTAAGTACTTGACAATAAATATCGCTGTCAAGACGCAGAACATTTTCAAGATACAAAATAATATCAAACAACAATTTTATACGAGAAGTTCACGTCATACAACGGCCTAATAGGTCCTCTAAAATTACCAATCCACATTCTTCAAGTTATATGCCACAATTTCCTATATCCTGTCCTCACAAGTTCACTTCCAGTGACATTAAAAACAATTACGTGTGTGTGTAACATAATGCAACCACGGAAAGGTTCGTGGACTGTTGCAGCTGCTTGTTAGAAAGCATTGACCGGTTGCTTCTTGTCTGACGTATCATTATTGGATCTAATGTTGTATGTGTAACACCTTTTCTTTTTTACTATGTACTCGTAGGATCGTAATCGTATTAATAGTTTCATTTTTTATTCGTTCACATATAATCAGGATGATTATGCTTAAAGCAAGTTTTTCCATTAATATGTAAGGCAAAATAAAAACATAAGTATATATCTATTTTATCGGACATGCCTAAACTCAGGAACAATTTCAAGTTGAACGTTTCATTTCGTCATCACAAATTAAACTTTGCAATCGTCCAAAACCACCGCCGCCACCGTCGGAGCAAACCTTATCGTTTCCTCTTCCACTTTATCTTCGCATAAATTTATATTTATAAGTACTTCGTTTTTTTTATAATCCCGTGGCACACTGTGAAAAATGTCAATGATTGCGTTCACCTGGTCATCGCACCCCACCAATAGCTTTGTCCGGGGCTGCCACAATACCCCCCTAGCACATGCCCTGGCCTTTCCTTGTAATAACACGCTTTTTTTTATCCACTTCCTCTTCTTATTAACGTCTTACAATTAAGAAGCACGCGCCACAAAGGTGTTCAGTGAAAGCTTGCTTAGACGAAAGGTTATTTCTTTTTTTATTGACTAGGGAGGAAATTATTAGGTTTTCATGAATGGAAAAATGTTACTTGTACGGTTAAATTACAGGTACAAGTCAAGAATTCTGTAGTAATTGGTTAGTGTGATAACATTGTCCCTTGCTGGTTTAGGAACGTAAAAATATCGATCGTCAGAAGACAGCAAGAAATTTTAGGGTAGGATTCAATTAGAATCTTTTACATTTGCGCAAATGCCTCAGGGTAAATTGGTTCTTTCAGTGGCTTTA
>SJJU01030710.1:0-13903 GCA_012932125.1 Conopomorpha cramerella | reverse complement strand
CTCGGACATTGACAACAGCAATAGAACTAACTGGGTAATAATGTTGAAACTTATATCTCATTGGCCCTCTCCTATTTGGTATCCATGAAGTTAACATCAGACAGTCATTGAACAAGTAAGCATGCATTCGCTGTAGTGCTGTATTCTCTTCAGCATCTATTTCTAACAAGTCTCCTTCATGAAGTAATTTTCTGTCTGGTACATCAAGTAAGTTCATGCAACTTTCGACCTTTTCTGTTATTGCAGTTAGTTTGTTTTTCCTTTGTTCCTCGAGCCTTTCGGCCTCAACGTCGTGGTCTTCAAGTGACTCTCGCGATATATTGTTCTCGTTGCCAAGAATGGAAGCGTGGGAGAGAGTAGTGAGCACCTTACGTTGTTCGCTAAGTAGATGGGATAACTTATACATTTCTGCTTCCAAGTGCGATATTTCCGTGGCAGTCTCAATGAACTGCATATAGTTTTCGTACACATTTTTCTTAAGAGCACTTGCTGTTTCGTCGGCGAAGGTTTGTATTTTCTCCTTACGCTGCTGCAACTCCTCCCCCCCGACACATGACCTCACTAATTCCTTCACATACCGGTCGGGAACGAAATCGGGCGTTGCAAACTTTTCCACGTTAACCTCCGACATCGTTAAGCGTTTGTTATAAGAATTCCAGGGTCTAATTATTAATAAAAACACCAGTCTAAGTCATCATTCGTAAGCGAACGATTAGGACGTGATATCAACCCATCGGAAACGTCAAACGTCAAATGCGTTCCGTTACACAACTGTTTGACATTCCAACAAGAATGAATGTCATGACAACCGTTAGGGTCTCAGACTGATTATTTTGCTTTTTAGTTTTATTTATTGATCCAAGTATATTACTGAGCTCTTCAATTCCATAGCAATAAAGTTTTCGAGAGCTACTTGCGTGTATCACTTTAGAGTTATTTTCGTGAAGAAAGGATATCTATACATTTTATTAACTAAACCTATTACCTAATGTTTGCGTTTAGTTTTTGTTTAGGTGTGTAAGTTGCTTGGTACAGTCAAAGACGCAAGCAAGACTGTTACGGTTGAGCAGTTCATGGCTTTTGCCAAGTTAGTCACCCGATTACACCGAAGTTAGGAACACGGGACTCGTACACCCACTAGATAGGTGATGACTATAAGTGCATATTTTTAGAAAATTACTGTTCCTGGGAGTAGATAAGGTTAGAAGCAACCTAGTTCGGTAGCCCGGTCTACGGAAATAATTTCCTGTCGTAAAGGCCCGTCCTGTCGAGCGTAGCATGAATAAAACTTCAGACCAAGGATAAAACCAACTGTCACGACATTTAGTGTGGTTCTGTCAGTCGCACCTCCGAATCAAACCATCATCATCATCAGCCCATACTTGTCCACTGCTGGACATAGGTCTTTATAGGCAAACCAAACCATGGGTTTATTTTAATTTGCTGAGTTAAAACTCCTAATGGCTCCTAACGGCAGGTGGCTGCGGCGAAATTCACCTAAATCTATTTCCAAGATAACTTATATGAACGATACAAGTATGGGCGTAAGCGCTACCTACTACTGAATGAAATAGGTACCTACATAATTTACACAGCGCGTTTAGAGTGAAGGAAGAAGACACCTTATAAAACCTGCATACAAAAGGAGGTAGACTCTATAGCACATGACCCATCATGTTGTCTTCATCATCATCATCACAGTTTAGGGAAGCTAAAAAAAACGAACATGACTTTGGTTTCAATAAACATTATAGAAATGTATAGAAATCCCCCCGGAAAACGAAATTTACTGTCACCCTACTTGTTCCTTATTATAAGAAGCAATGTGAAAGGGACACAATTCCCTCGTACTGACCCTCGCAGCTGGCGCTGGTGTGTGCGTTTCAAATATATTTTACCCTCAGTCTTCGGAATAAAGTGCCTTTTTGTATACACAGATATGCTGGATGTACAATCCAGTTGTACTTTGTACATTATATTACTTCCTTGGAAATTACATGAAAAAATTAAAGGAGGAATTAGGTAGGTACCTACCGGGTACTCCAAATTGTTACCCCAAAGAACTCTAGGGTGAATTCCGGGCTATGCATCCGAGAATTTATCCTAAGCTATTACATAATGTAGGTACCCTAAGCTGCATGCCCGAATGTAGGTACTTAGCTATATGTAGTATAGGGTAAATATAACATATAGTATAGATAGGGTTTGTAATTAATCTAAACTGGGGACTCGAACTAGTCGAAATTCGTAAGATGTTAGTTTTTGGTTTACCATTATGTTTGACAGATTGTATTTTTTAGAAACCTCCTCCTATGCTAGGTAAATCCTAGCTTAACTATATAGAGTAAGTTCTTGGAAATGGTTATATGACCATAATGTATTATCAAACAGATCGGAAAAAATCTACAGTAGAGCACTTGTACAAAAGAATACGATAAAACCTTATAGGAATAAAACGCTTCGTAAAAATGTTGACATTTTTCTATTAGTCTCATTGTTAACAATGTAAATACAAAACATAAAACATTTTATTTTATAATTTTAAACGAAAAACGAATTAAAACAATTGTCTCAAAAATAAACTTAAAAGTTTTCATAACAAAGAGTATTAATTAATATTTTATCTGTTTTATTTAACTTTTTTTTAGTAATACGAGCAGAACAAAGTTGAACACAGATGGCGCTCACCATGAACCATGAAAGTAAGGCTATCTGTCAAAATGACATTACCTACTTTTTTGGGTCGGGCGGACCTAGCGCCATTATTCAGTGAGTTTCCTTTCCCATTGGCATTTTTATCGAGAATCGTAATTTATTCCTTTTTGGGTTCTTCGACTTTTTCTTCGGATTTCTTATTTTGTTCTTCGGAATTCTTATTATGTTCTTCGGATTCCTCTTTATGTTCCTCAGATTTCTGTTCTTGCACTTCGGCGTCATCTTTGGATGATTCGCCGTTCCTCTTGTAGCGGTAGTAGCGCGTGGTCGCAGCTACCGATCGCGACTCGTAGCAGTTAATCAGAGCATCACCGTTGTGGCCTGCAACATACATAATATGAGACGTCACTGATGTTATCGGATAAACAGTTGAACAACAACTAAACATTAACTTCGTATTGTGACATTTAATTTTAAGAACAAGTAAAACCGTGGGATAACCTATTTTTCTATGTCGAATTTTCCATGACAGATTTTGTGTTATTACCTACTGCTGTCATTTATAGATCCGGAGGTGGTATACAGTAGGGTCTAAAGAAACAAAAAATGCTAATAACAAAAACAATAATATTACAGAAATCGTTCCAAAAGCATACTCCTGAGTATATAACGATATAGCCGCTAGAGCCTAAGATCCATAAATGTCTGAAGGGTGGATAAGTTACGGTACTTTACCTGAAGGGCAAGTGCATACAGCGAGATGTCTTCTGGCCATGCAGACGGCTCCGGCGCCGCACTGGGTATTACCTAGACAGGGGTCCACGCAGCGGTATCCTACGCAGGCGAGGTGGTCCGCACACTGTGAGTCCAGCTCGCATTCACCCTGCACAGGAAGATGTTGTAACATTAGGTACAGTCCACCAAGAATGTGGTCTAGCACCCTAAGATTCCCCAAGGATCCAATCTGTTCGAACTCCGGGATCTAGCCCAGTCGTCATTGATTGAGATTTTTTTCTCAATGAACAAGCGTTTGACCACCATCTGATCTATTCTGGATGTCGCTGTAGATCCTGAATCTAACAGGAGTCACAGTGGAGGTAAAATGGGTGGGATCATTCTGGTAAAAACCCTAAGGTATTATGATATTTGGTAATATGATCATCAATATTGTTAAGGATATAGGTAGACGTAATTGATCAGTCCATTGTTCGATAAGCCAAGGACATCGAGAGCAACATAGGCTTTTTTTTTAAACGGCTGGTTTCGTATATCTTTTTCATAGAACCGGAAAAATCTAACCGGGCTTAGAAACGAAGATCGATCTTGATATTGTGATTGCCGCTCCAGAACGAACAATGTCCATTGCTCTCATTTTAAAAGAGTTTTATCATTCTTGAATACAATTAACGAGTAGGTAGGTACTCCGCATTTCAAAGTACCAAATCTATGTAGGTATGCCAGATAGACTGTTACAGATGTATATACCTGGTTAAAATTCTTTTTTTACCAGGTATATACCACCAGGGATTTTCTCACAATACTCTGAAAATGACAATAACATACCCTTTCACAGGAGACGAGAGCGTTTCCAATATATCCGGAGGGGCAGGTGCAGACGGGGCGCTCGGCGCCGGTGCGGTCGTGGCCCGGAGTGCACTTGGCGTTGGCGCCGCAAGGGTTAGGCTCGCACAGGTCACCTGCGGGTGGTTGGAATTGATATTAATTTGAGTGCTTATTTTGGGTCTTAACAGAGGCGTGCACTGGCTTTTACGACAAATCCCCAAGGATTGACACCTGTGTATAGATAACTTGTCTTTACGAAATATAGGTACCTACCTATCTACTCATCCACAAAACACAGGACCTTCGTCAGCCTATGTCGTGAGTATAACAAAAAAAGATCTAGCAACAACTCTATTATTAGGTCGGGAAGCCAAAATATTAAGGTAGGCAGTGTATTTTTGTCTATATGGTGTGCACGCCACTGGGTCTTAAGTAGTTAAGGATCGTAAGAGTTTATAACCTGACGCCATTTCTATTACATATAATTAAATATCTACTTAGTTTCTGATCATGACATTATCAGCGAATATGAAATAGAAGCTAAGTCGTCGGAGAGAATAAGGTATTGGCAAACAGTCAACGAGGATCATAGACTGAGGTAGACCGAATCCAGGCCGATCCGAAGAACCGAAAGTCAAAGCCAACCTAAGAATAATATAAGAATACAATGTTGGATCACTTGCCTCACTGACAGCATATCTAATGTTTTGGGGCATTTGATATATGCGTCTGAGTGCTTTCTGTTTCTAAGTAGGTGCGGTGTATAACTATTCTGTATCTGGAACTACTGTCTTATAATACTTCTAGGTTATCCTATCCAATAACACTCAGAGAGATTAAGAGTAAAAAGGATCGGAAAGCATCAATATAGTTAGCCTAAACCTATTATTTCAAGGGCCGAGCGTTTATGTATGTACTTAGGTATGAGTGTAAAAAAATGTTCATCCCACTTACGCGCTTCAAAAGGTCTGCAGTATGTGAAGGGGTCGCCGGTCATGTTCCTGGGGCACGAGCAGACTGGCGTCAGACCTCTGAGGTTACAATCAGCGTTGACTCCGCAGGCGTTGGTGCAGGGGTTGACGCACGCGTTGTACACACACGCCGGCTTGTAGCTGGGGCACTCGCCGTCCGACGAACATTCTGGTGTGCAGATGCGGAAGGGGTCGCCGAAGTAGCCCTGCGGAGGTGGAAGGGATTTTTATATTTTGAAGATTAGAATTTAAGTAGGTAGGTAACCTCAAAGACGAGACACTTGCCACGTAGATCTCTAGATCATAAAGGGTGCTCATTCACCGATATTAAAACAAAATTCGACCTCTTCACATAAAAAGCATAATCAGCTGATTGAGTTTGTATGGGGAGGACGAAATTGTATTTCGTTTCGGAACATGGCATTTGATACGTACTTAAATGATAGAGTCAAAAACAGTATACTTCAGCTTAAAAGGATATTTCCAAAGCACCCGAAATCATTACATAATATAAAATAAAGTCGCATGCCGCTGTCTGTCCCTATTGTATGCTTATATCTTTAAAACTGCACAGTGGATTTTGATGCGGTTTTCTTTAGTAGGTAGAGTGATTCTTGAGGAAGGTTTATATGTAAATATATGCATATACTTAATTGCAGAGGAACAATGGTAAACATGTAAGTGTATCGGCAAAACAACGTTTGCCGGGTCATCTAGTATAAGAATAAATATTAGCACTAACCCTCGGGCACTTGCAGACGGCTCTATGCGCGGCGACAGTCTCGCAGTCAGCGTTGACGCCGCAGTCGCTGCACGGCGACGTGCACTTGAAGTCCCGACACGACTGCTGCGTGTTGCACTCCGCGTCCGACTCGCACTCGTGGCGGCAACCCGACAGTGGACTGCCCTGGGGGTATAACGCATACTGTAGTATTGTATAGGTGGTGTTTAAGATCTAGTGGTCGAGAAAATATCGGTGATCTTAACACCGCGAAGAATACTTTAGTGAATTGGCATTGCATCCTTTGACAAAATCAATGAATTGCAACACTACTGCTCCACTCACACTTGTGGCGGAAACTCTACAGAGGGCTGCACTAGGGGTGCATTGTGTACTGAGTGGGTATATTATAGTTAATGACCAGAACTGCAATTCTTCAAATTAACAAATGAACTAGATTCCTTACGATTTACGAAAGTTCTCCTCTATTCGTCTGGGATACCATAATCATATCCTGGTATACTTATATATCAGAGTTTCTTCCTTAGGTTATTTCCTATTCAGGTTTTTATTATCCAAATCGGTTCATGTAGGCTGCTTTAGCATTGACACACCGTTTAGTACATATTTTCATATTTTATCACAGTCAAGTAAAATACACTGTGTGACTCCACTTACAACATATCCGGGCAGGCAGGTACATATGGCCTGGTTGTGGGCTACGTGACACTTGGTGTTAGCTCCGCACGGCGACGGGTGGCAAGCTTCCTCTGAAATATTGTAATTGGAAGTGAGTTTTTTGATGGGAAAGTAAAATTTCGGGTTTTATAAAAATTCAATATAATAATTTAATTAAATTGGGAGTTTTATTGCACAATATTTTAATAGTAGCTGGTTTGATCTGATGCCAAAGCAGTCGCGGAGGACAGAACGGCATGACACCATCTATTAAATAAAGTCCCTTTTTACGCCTCGAGTACCACAGGGCTTAAGTAAATAAATAGTAAGTACTCTAGTAGGCTTATAACTCCTTCCCTGTCGTAAAAGGCTACTAAATAGACCTAGATGACCTATTTGTAGAACAACTCCCGTGGCGGGGCGGTTGCGGGGTTTGGTTCCTTGCTGAACACAGTCCTTCGCGTGTCTCAGAACATAGTGCGAGAGTAGGACCGCTGCCTACCTTGTAGAGCCCGGAGCCACCAGACATGCAACACCGTTTTAGTCGGTGTAAGTCCGATGTAAATCATTTACTTCCCCATCCATAACGGATTTTCCAAACTAAATAAAAAAAAATATAACAATAACTCACCAGGATCGGCGATTCGGCAAGACGAGAACGGGTTGCCAGTGTAGCCGGCGGGGCACGAGCATACAGGGATGTGGTTACGCACCTAAACAATAAAACCTCATTTTACATCTGGCATAAATGTCACTACGTCAAAGTGCCAGGTGAACAAATTCCTTTAGCTAAATTATAACATCCAAAATACCTTGTGTATTTCACGGAAAAGGGTACCGGAAGTCATTTATGGTCTAATCTGAACCACTTATGTTACTCTTCCAAGGCCCTTTTTTGCACGATACCAACAAGAGTAAAGCTCCTTATTTATCTCCTATTTTGCTGCGCTTTTCCAAGAAATATAGCCTGAATCACCATCATCAGCCACATCACGTCCACTTTTTGATGAGGGTCTCTCCCAATGATTTCTATGATCAATTGCGGGGAAAATGCAATAATCGCCATGCTTAGCAGGCGGGTTGGCAGCGACCCCCAAGGCGGGAAAAGTTAGGCTGGGTTGGTGACACATGTATTCTATTTGCCGTCACCGCACGGCCTGAATAACTTGGGTATAAAGGTGTTACTCACATCGCAGTTGGCGTTGATGCCGCAGGTGCCGTCGCAGGGGTTGATGCAGTGCTGATTCACGCACGTCTGAGTGCTGCGGCAGTCGCTGTTCTCTGATAACAACAAAATTCACTACCATTATAAAATATGTTAGTTGGTTATTTTAACCATTTCTGCAGCAAAAGCACGCGCGTCATAGAAACGACACAGACATAGAAATAATACGCACTCTGATTGGATTTTATGTCACGCTTCGTTACGACTCAGCTTATTTCAACAAATCGCAGCGCATTATATGTCTTGTCACTTCTTTCTTGAAGCGCTGTGTTAGGGTGGCTGAGGTTTATCTTTCCTGCCTTTTTATTTAGGTAAATATTATTTAAATCGAAATTATTATCCAGAAACGATTACAATAGTAACTGTTTTACAAAATAAAAACACGATTATATTAATTTTAGACAACAGTTTACTAACTGTTCGATATTTACTAACGTATGAAATGTCACCAAGAACGCACGGGCGCCAAATGTTGTGCTGATGTATAACATCTTCAGTGCGGCCAGCGGCCAACGTTATGTCCCGGATGCCTCTACTAAAAATGCATATGCAGGAGTACCTGGGTCTGATTGTATATTGATTTATTTCAACTTTGTTTTATTACCATAAATATAGAGATAGGTAACAAATGCAGCCAGTTCACAAGTTCTCACATTTGGTTTATCGAGGCGATGCGCGACGATGCTACCTGTGGATGTCGTTGTTGACTTGACGTAGCGCTTTCCTCAGACGTTTACCAAGATTTGTTTCATTGTTCATAAAAGTAATATAATTAGATTATCAAATATTGCATTTCTAACTCAAAAGTTGAATATCTATCTACTATATAAAACTAAGTCGGGTTTTTCTCCCTGACGCTATAACTCCAGAACGCACGAACCGATTTCCACGGTTTTGCATTCGTTGAAAAGGTCTCAGGCTCCGTAAGGTTTATAGCAAAGAAAATTTAAGAAAAATTTCAACAGAAAAGCGGGAAAACGATACGAAGCCATCTGGTGGCGAAACGTAGTTCGCCGTGTTTGCTAGTTTTGTATGAAACATTCATATGCCTATGAAATGGACTCAGTAAGGTCTACACAAACAGTCAATGAAACGACATTTCCGGATCGTTATGTAGAATAGGTTCCCACACATACCAACACACTCGATCTTGATGCACCTAGCGAGCGGGTCGCCGGAGTGTCCGGGCAGGCACGCGCACACGGGACGCACGTCGCCGTTGATGCAGTGCGCGCCCACGCCGCACGTGTACGGGCCGCAGGACACCTGCACGTCCGATATGGAGCGGCCGTGTTCGTATAGGTTGCGGCCGTAGTAGTGCCCTGTAAATGTGGATTTACAATGTATAGCTGGACCTGAAGTTAGGAACATTTCCACGTAATTCGCTTTGAAATTCGTGTCAGTGTATTTGGTATGGAAAGGAAAATTAATAAAAAAATTAAAGTTAATGACGCGATTTCGTGTGAAGTCCCTTTGTTAGTACTGAGGAAGGGTTCAGTAAAAGTTTCACATACATTTGTATGAATAACATTAACGATGTATAGGAACTACCTACTATGAAAAATTGTTCAGTATCCGACATTAACCAACGCCCTTACCAATAAACACCCTGTTACTTCATACTCTACTCTAGCTGGTTATACCGAATTTAATATTCAACTGACAATTAAAGTTAGGACTTTTTAAGGAGTCGTTCGTTCTTAATTCGGCCATATATTAGATATATTATGCTTTCTTTTATGTTTGTCGCTGATAACTTTCATTTATGAAACAACTTTGATGTTTTGTTGGAAAAGAGATATTTCCCAGACGGTCCGGTTTTATGATATCAAACCAGACAGGCAACTAAAACTGACACTAAAACAATAACAAAACTAATGCGTATAGGTACATGTAACATTGACGATTACAAACCAAAGAAATATGTAAAAATCGACTCTTAGCACTAATTAAACAAATTAACGCAGGTTAAAATAATTTGACCGTGATTTGATGACTCGATACATGCTCGATAGTCATTTAGTAAACAAAGAGCTGCGCCAGAGTCCGCCATTGGACAGCCTTGGCAACAACTTCGCCACATTATGTAAATAAAGCACCACCCACACATACATCACCATACCAAGTCGGAATTATTCGATTTATGGTCAGAGCAGGATATTGTATTTTTTTAATTTTATGTTTATTTATTGTTCCTTTACCGGACTTTTGATAATTTTGTTTTTTATTTTGTATCCGTGTTTGTCATGTGGAATAAGATTTACCTACTTATTCCCGTGCTATAGGTATATACAAAATAATCAGATTAACTACCTACGAAGAAGAAATAAAAAAAACGTGTAGTCTGTTTATTATTATATAACATGTATAATGTCTTATGGAAAGCTCGTTATTTGGATATATTTAACGATGATCTTTTGTACCCTTACTTTCTATATTTTTTATATTTCAGATTGTTATATTATAAATGATGTATAATTATTTTAATCAGGTAAGTTGTTACAGGTGTAAGTATAAGAAATCGTAGATTGTAGTTTTTCTAACTCGTATGTACTTACTCTGTTGATGTGCCTTATGAATAAAATAAAAATAAGTATATCGAAGAACGATTTGACAGTTCGATCAGTCACTTTACGAAATAATGCTGCCGAATTTTCAAGGATAGCGATGTTTTACGAACGCGTTAAGACTATCAAATGAGTGTGTATCTATTATCCGTACATGATACGAAAAATCAAATCGGTCATTGAATGGTGAAACCTATTTTAATAGGTATTTTTTTAACAAAAGATGCTTCTCTAGCTCGACCCAGTATTAGAGATTCAGCAATCCTTTCTCAAGAGTTGTAGATTGTGCGTGATTCACAGCGGGGCGCTGCTCTAATCACAGCTCCTCAAGAACCGTAATAGATCTTTAGGGACATATCGAAATATGACCCGAAACAACCGAATTAATGTCTATTTATTTCACTCCATATGCCAGTACACGTGTTTCAATTGTTTTTGTGTAGAGGTAATCATGTTGATGACGTACCTACCTACTTAACTATTTGATTTCATTAACACGTTTCGTATCAGATATTCTGACTCAATATAACACAGCTATTGTCATAAGGCAAGCGTTATAGCAATAGTATTCTTACACGATAATACCTACCTATTAATAGATTACCTATAAGCCTAAACCTTCAAATAGAGTTCCGCGTGGTCGGGAAGTGTTCAGTGAATTGTATATTGATTATGATCATTCATAATTTCCATTGTAAGAGAATTATATACATACTTGCTGCTATACTCTAGTACCGTTTTACTAATGACGACAGTTAAATGAAAGTAACGAAATGAGCAATGCACATCGTTTGTCCCTACGATGCCAGAGCGATCGCTGCTACGAGAGTGTAGTAGACAGGAAGCTAGGCTCTCATTCTAGCGTAGCGCGTAGCAGGTTTGGGTAGGTCCCATTTGTTCCATGGAACATGACTTAACCCATTAACGCCCAGAAGAATACTTAATCTTTAATTGATTTTGACTTTTATTGTCAAGTTATTAGACTTTAAAATAACTTGCCAATGCGGTGGCTTGAGAAAACGTCCCCATTTGCAATATAGAACTACATTTTGCCCCTGTTTTTGTTGTCCGTGAATACACAAAACTAACTAAATGGGAATATCTTTTCCTAATCCTTCTCGAGTGGCCAGAATTCATACCAACTTCAAAACGTTTATACACAAAATATATGAAAGTAGGTACAAACTAGGGAAACAATGGGGATAATATTTTCTCAAATTGTTCTATACAAATGGGACATACGCGCAGGTTCGATTTTCCTTAGCAATTAGATGGCAGAATTTTGGCGTTTTAGATAAATAATAATACCTCATAAATTCCATAGAAAATTTAATACCTACATTAAGTAACGACGAATTATCTACTGAACGTTTATTTTTAAATATCGCTACCTATTTAAGTAAACTGCCATTAAAAGAACAAAGTAGATATTTAATAGGTAGATATTATCGAAAATCCTTATTTATGTGTTTGTTAAGCTAGCCAAGGCTGACCTTGATGTTAGTTTTTGACCCAAAAATAAAAACAAAAACAATATAAATGTATACGTATGTTTCATTATAAATATACTTATGTAATAAAAATAAGTATAATAGCCCTTAATAAAAATACCTATAGACACTCGGCTTTTGTTTATGTATGTCACACGATTTAAGTTTTAGATTTAACGCTGTCATCACACACACATCACATCTATGTCTGCTTTTTTTTCTTCAAATATATACCTATCTAATCATTAATTCACTGTTGTGTGATTCCATTAAAATTATTAAGGTAAACTCTTCATTATGCCAATTGCATCTTGTTTTGATGGATAATGAAGCAAAAATAGATGACGTCCAAGAAATCACAATGTAAACACTAACGCGCCATAGAAAAATGCGCTATGTACAGAGAAGAGCAGATAGGAAAGGAACCCTCCAAAATGTGCAACTTGAAAATTATGTATTTAATATATACTGTGGAACGCGTCGCTTTATAGAATAACACTGAAAATGAAAGCGCAGGGCGTCCACCGGTAATTAATTAATCGAAATATAGAGACGCCCAGCGATTTCATTCGGATAGTTTCAGTATACTATATATTATAATACTATTTCTTATAAAAACTTCTACCCCCCTTTAGGGATTGAATTTTTTAAAATCCTTTCTTATCTCTCGTAAACATCATAAAAGGAACCCCAGTGCAAAATTTCAGCTTTCTAGGGTCAAGGATATGGGCTGGGCGTTGATGAGTTAGTGATGAATGAATCAAACAGGACTTTGAGTTTAAATATATGTAAAATGTATATTAAGAGACACTCACCATCTACTCCATTTCCAATAAATGCTAGAAGCACCAAAGGTGCTATAGAAGCGAGTTTTTTAATCATCTGAAAAAAGTAAACATTAACTTGAATAAACAGTCAGTAATATTTTATCAAATATTTTTACACGTCAATTTTGTCGATAGTTTTCCGATTATTATTATAACACAATAATAGTTAAGTATCTTATTTTAGACAAGAATTGTATGTACAGTACAGTACAGTACATTGCCCTTAATCTTAATCTCAGAAGAAATAAATGAATGGACTTAAATTCAATAGAAAATTAAAATTGGACACGTGTTTATTAGAATACCTAATAAGAAGCACCTTTAAATTTCATTTTATTAGGAAAATCAGGAACGCATAATTGTGTATAAACAAGTTCGTGCATCTCCATGTAGGGCACTTACGAAACTTTTTAACCTTTTCAAGGATCACAATATCGTTCGTCGAGGTTACGACATTAAAAAATCTGTTAAGATCTTAACACTTAAGAGAACATAAACGTCTGTGGTCTTGTTGGGCGGATACTTGACATGCAATCGGGAGGTCGCAGGTTCGATTCCGGCTACTGGACGTGTACTAATGGGTATCTTTTTCAGAGCCTATGCACGCAACGCAACGCTCGTACGGTGAAGGACAACATCGTGGTGAAACCCGCAACATCGTGGTGAAACCCGCACACCACAAGGTGTATGAACCCTATAACGGCGATGGGCTCACCACCTCTCACGTTAGGTTAAATACGCTTGGTAAATACGCGTGGGCACATGCCTAGCAAGTGCCTCTGCCTACCTCGCTTTGGGATTAAAAGGCGTGAAATTTATCTTAACATTTTTTTTAAGGAATCGCGCACTGACATGATATTAAAACTTTAAAATGGGTATTATAGCGCGAAAAGATAAACATTCAGCTTACGTTCGTTGTTTTCTTTTATCTTTGGTTAATTTTCGCGCTATAATACCCGTTTTAAAGTTTTAATATCATTGTATCTTAACACTTTCTGAGGGATACTCCACCTATTGACGTGACAACAAATAAAACTTCTAGTATCTTAATTTGAGTCTACATGTGAGTGTTAAGTTCAGTATTTACGATATGTTAAGAGGGGTTAGGCGGAGATTTAATTGTTGCTTTAAGTTTCAGTTAGAGATTGAAATAACATTTTAAATTCATGCTAAAATCAATTCAGACTACGAATAAACCCCGGAGAA
>SJJU01030704.1:0-15553 GCA_012932125.1 Conopomorpha cramerella | reverse complement strand
GCGGAAACTGTCAAATAATAACAATGTAAACATTGTTAGTTTTCTTTGCAAATATAAATAAAACCAAAGATTAAAATAGTATTGTTGACAATAATTATATAAGTGAAATTTATTCAATAGTTTGTAAAATTAATATAATAATAAAAACCGGGTTTGAAACTATTTACACATAATATTAGTTTCCAGCGACAAACTGAGATAAAATGCAATAAATTAGTATTAGCCGAGCATGCAAGAACGCAACACGTTAAAATTTAACAACGCAACAACCGTCATGACCCATTTGCTTTGATTTTGTACTGCAATCAACACTTGACGGCTGATCAGCATTTGTTTCCGATTTCTGCCGTGTTGTGCGCTGCGGTCGTTATCTCTCTAGAGCCACTACTCGCTTTGCACATAGCCAATAGTCGAATGCTAAGGTGCTTGTAGAAGAAGGAATGAAGACTGTACACCCGCTGCGAAGCTTTTGTTGACTAAAAAATGTCCGAAATACACTTTTTTTGTTAACTATTACTTTCCCATGGCGTTGCCGCCAAAAAATGCATAAACCAGTTTTCGATTTGCCAATACCTTGTCCCTTATTCTACCTTAGGGCGGAGCGTCAGCCGGGGTCGTGATGGACGTTACCTTCTACCCCCTGGACACGCTGAAGACACGTCTCCAGAGCGCCCAGGGCTTCAGGAAGGCTGGCGGTTTCAAGGGCGTTTATCGAGGTATAGCATATTATAGCACAGACACAAAAAAACAGCACCCCTAGTACAGCGCTCCCAAAATAAGTGACAAGACTTTATAGAGTTGTAGAGAGAAGTTGAAGTAGTCTTTTTATGTGGTGGAGGAATGACGTTCCATGTTGTAGTTCTATCTCACTTATTTAGTAAGTAACCAGAGAAGGAAAGAAGAAAAAAAAATATAGACTGTCAAGTGTGTTCTAATAGGTAGTAAACTGTATATCTGTATAACCGCTAGGCTTAACTATAACTACTAAACTCTGGTAGCCGGATCGCTCTGGCACCGTAGCGGCAAAAGATGTACATCGCTGTTTTTCTACGAACGACAGTGAAATGGAAGTAACGAAATCAGCAATCCATCAGCATCTACCAGAATGTAACAGGTTTAGCCACCGGGTAGTGCCGGACTCTTACCGACTAAACCCCCACGATGACTTCCGTGTCGCGAGCTAGCCAGGTCCCAGGAATACCTGTAGGAAACGAAATAATACCTACAAAAAAAACTAAAATTTCCATAAAAAAGTTTTGAATACTTCGTGCTTGAAGTCCCCACCCCCCAAGATGCCAGAGTGATGCAGGCCTAACTCGACTGTCAGAGTAGTAGAGTTATACAGATATACAGTTTACTACCTGTTAGAACACACTTGACAGTCTATCATTTTTTTTCTTCTTTCCTTCTCTGGTTACTTACTAAATAAGTGAGATAATTTGAATACTTCGTACTTGAAGTCCCCACGTAGCATTGTATTAGGACCAAGCTATGTGTTATATTAGATAGCTTAAGTACGCTTACCTATTTTGTTTTGTTGGCGCGGGGGAAATCCTCATGGACACCCCGCCGCTATAGGGACGGCGACGGGGTAGTGTTAGACTTAAAAAATAAAAAAATAAATACACTTCACGCCTTTAATCCCAAAGAGGGGTAGGCAGAGGCACTTGCTAAAGCAAGTACCCACGGTTCACCAAGCGTGTTTAACCCAACGTGACAGGGGGTGAGCCCATCGCCGTTATAGGGTTCACACACCTTGTGGTGTGCGGGTTTCATCACGATGTTGTCCTTCACCGTACGAGCGTTGCGTTGCGTACATAGGCTCTGAAAAAGAGTCCCATTGGTACACGTCCAGTAGCCGGACTCGAACCCGGGACCTCCCGGTTACAAGTCAAGGGTCGGAGCAACTGGACCACAGTCTTCTACTGATTAAAATGTAGGTACCCGATGGCCTTCATTTACCGCTGGTGCTGGGTGGGTCCTGGGCACCCAGAGGACATTCTTCAGGGCCCACCCAACGAGCGACCAGTCCCTGTGGGCTCCTGCTCGACATAAAGTAAGCTAACCTAACCAACAGGGCTAACGACAGTGGCCTCAGTATCCCTGCCGGCGACGGCACTGTTCTTCACGTCCTACGAGCTGACGAAGGACCTGCTGAAGCCGCACGTTCCTGATGCATACCTGGCCCTCGTGCCCATGGCTGCTGCCGGCGTGGCCGAGACTGTACGTGAGTTTTATTTACATATTTGTTATGGCACATCTACAGAATATACAGAACACATCCATACATACAGAAAGGTAAACACATGTTCAATGCATGCTCATCGTTTTCGGGCGTGTTAAAGACACGCGGCGCGTTGCGCGTCGCTTCCGGCGTCCATACGTTTTAAGTTAATGGGCAATTTTCTTTGAAGTTTTTCTGACTGAGTTTTGGGCGGAGAACTGTCATTAATGTCAAACTTTGTTTGGAAAGTATGACAGCACTGACAGTTCTCCACCCGATAATCTGTCAAAAAACGTCAAAGAAAATTCCCCATTGACCGTCTAAATCGTTGGCTAATGTATGGACGCCCGACGCAACCTTAAAAGACGCCTAGTTTAGTAGAACCTGCATCCCAAATTTGAAGCGTATAACTTGGGCCGTTTAGATTTTTCATACCAAAGAATTTTCCCGTTTATTCCCGTTTCCGTAGGAATTTCAGAAATTCCCCTCTTAGTGCACCCCTATGGTACCTAAGCTACGTCCGTACCAAATTTCAAGTGTCTACGTTTCGTCGTTTGGGCTGTGCGTTGATATGTCAGTCAGTCGGTCCGTCAGTCAGCTTTTCCTTTTATATATTAAAGATTATTGTAAATTATTTTTCCAGGTGTCGTGCACGATCCGGGTGCCGATGGAGATAGCGAAGCAACGCAAGCAGACGTACGTCGGCCGAGATAAGAAGAGCGCTATATCAATACTCATACACGTATGTTACAAGTTCATACAGTTCAATCAGTGATCCCGGAACCGTGACACACCTCTGTCTGTCTGTGACCGAGTCTAGGGCCAAGGGACAGCGCTAGTCGAATGGTATAGCTCTATTACTGTTACACAGTCATGTATGAAAAGGTGTATGAATGTAGATGAAGCAAAAGGGGTATGTCAGGATCGTGACAAATGGAGATCTGTAGTCTCTGCCTACTCCTCTGGGAGACAGGCGTGAAGTGTATGTATGTATGTATGTACTGTCACACAGTGTAATCAATATTACTTTAACGACTCATGGTACGGGGCTAGGGGCCAAAGTCGATTTAGTCCCTCAATGCCGACTTTCCCCAAAATGACTACCTATTAAACATCTTACAATTTAGTCGGTAAAAGTCCGACACAACCTGGTGCCTAAGCCTACTACATTGTGGTAGTTGCATCGCTCTGGCAATGGGAGGTTTTCTCACAGGTGGATTATTACAGTTCTAAGAAATGTCAATAGATGGCACTACCTAGACAGGGTTGTCATTTCATATTTTTATTTTTTGTTGACAATTCTAAAATTGAAGTGTATTTATTTATTTTTCTCTATTATTTAGTTTCTCCTTAAGATCACGTCTGATTAGCGCCATCTGTAAGATGTTTTGGAACTACTTTTGACATATTTGAAGCTATCAGAAAACCTCTCATTACGTGCGTAGCGACAACAAACGGTGTGCATTGCTGATTTCGTTACTCTCATTCCACTGCCGTCCGTAGTAAAACAGCGATGCACATCGTTTTTCACTACCTTAGACCAAAAACAACTAGACTTACAAGCCGAGCCGCGTACCACTCTTTCACTCCTCCATGTTTTTCATATTGTCGTCTCATTTCATTCTAAACGTTAGTAGAGAAACATGACTACAAAGTCTTAATCTTTCAATATGACAGGCGTACAAATCGGAGGGTATCCGACGAGGCCTCTACCGCGGCTACCTGTCCACCATCGCCCGCGACGTCCCCTTCGGGTTCATCGACCTCCCGCTCTGGGAGTACATGAAGAACTACATTAGAGAGAGGAACGGAGAGTGTTCTAGTTTTCAAGTAAGTTTATGATGATCGTAACGGCGCCGACGAAGGAAAGGCGTAACATTAAACGCTAAAATCTAAACCCGCAACGTTGAAAGTTTGACCCTGTGAATTCATCACTACTAACTTGTGGTAATGTAGTTAGTAGTGATGAATTTAACACACATTATGGTGTCCCACAAGGGAGCGTCCTTGGCCCCACTCTTTTTCTGTTATATGTAAATGACCTTACTGATATGAAACTGGATAGTGGCCAAATATTTTCATATGCGGATGACACAGCTATCTTATTTAATGATAAGACATGGGTAAAAACTTTCGCAAAAGCTGAAAAGGGTCTTAGAGAAATTACCGATTGGCTGCGACTCAACCTTCTTACACTAAATGTTACAAAAACTAATTACATTACCTTTTCGATTCGAAATAACAAACAACCAAATGTAGAATTTCAAATAAGAGCACATAAATGTTTCAATAGTGAAGACTGCGATTGCCCAGTCTTACAAAGAGTTAAAAATACCAAATATCTCGGTATTATAATAGATTCTAACCTAACCTGGCACCCACAAATAGAATCGGTCATCTCGCGGACTAGGAAGTTTATGTGGATATTTAAATATCTAAGGTATGTGAGTGAAAAAGAACTGCTTATTCAAATTTATACTTCATTGGTTCAATCAATATTAAGGTATTGTATAATTATATGGGGAGGTGCATCAAAAACAAAACTTATAGACCTTGAAAGAATGCAGCGAGCTCTTCTAAAAATCATGTTATTTAAAAAAAAAGAAATTTAGTACAACACACTTATACAGGGAAAGTGAAGTTCTGAGTGTTAGAAAATTATACATATTCAATTGTATTGTAAGAGTTCACAAATTTAGCCAGCTAGACTATACGATATTGAACAAAAGGAAATCCTATAACGTATTGAAACAGAAAGTAACTAGAACAATGTTTGCAAAAAAACAATTTGAAGCACAATCTATCTATCTATATAATATGGCAAACCGAGATCTTGATTTCTACACATTGAGTCTAAATGAATGTAAAGTTAAGCTATTACAATGGCTCAAACCACTGGACTATCATGAAACGGAGTCATTATTCATTGGAGTTATCTGACATAAAATAATCACCTCTGCCTGACAGAATTGTGATAATAATTAAACAAAATGTAAATAAATAAATAAAAAAAAACACTAAGTAATTTATATCTAGGCTAGGTTACATACCCCTACACACAGTCACGCATAAATACACACTATGAGACACACACAAATACATACCCGCATAAATGCACACACACACGCCACGCACGCACACACAAATACGCACAATTTTTAGGCCCCTTGTTTCGCTTAGTTTTGATAGATATCGTTAGCTGTATTAGGTGGGGATAAATGTTAACGACATGGCTAAGGTCAAGCAGCCAGTATTGAAGGCGATAGTTAATTTTGTTATTGTTTGTTTAAATGTTAGAAAAGTGAAAACGGACAAAACTCTTGAAAATGGGAAATTTTCAAACATAAATAATTTCTTACCTAGATGTCGCTAGTAGGTGTCCAGGGTGACTTCTGTCAGTAGGTACGTTTTCAGGGTTCCGTACCTCAAAAGTAAAAAACGGAACCCTTATAGGATGTCTTTGTTGTCCACTGTCTGTCGTCAAGGCCCTTTATTTAGCCAAGTTATTTAAATGTCAGGCACTTTTGTAACATGTAAAAAAACACAAAAAAATAACTGTCACCTTCAATACTGACTGCTTGAAGTTAGTAATTTTGTTGACACTTATCCTAATAGGCACATTTGTCATAACTAAGAGAAATATTTGCCCTGAAAATTCCCCAATGCAATGTACCTATCGTGTGTAACAATACTCCGTACAGGCAAAAATATCTGTTACTCTTTCAGTCCTGCGTGTTCTTCATAATTTCGTTTCGTTTTATTGTAAACGTCAGTTTTGGATTGCAAGTCTATGTGTGACTGAACACTTTTTTTTTTATCTTATTTATTTTAGGGACTTTAGTACACACAGTGATACTACATATTACATAAAATAGGAACATAACCGTACATAAATGTTTACTGATCATAAAAAACATAAAAAAGCATTTTAGCCGCTCCCGAAGTAGACTGAAATCTTAATTTATAGTATTTTAGCATCCAAAATATTTGCAGAGCGCCATCTGTGGAGGACTAGCGGGAAGCTTCGCGGGTGCTATAACGACGCCGCTCGACCTCGCCAAGACACGGATCATGTTAGCGTCAGAAGGGTCACCGGCGAACGCGCGTCGCATTCTGCCCGTTCTGCGAGATATATACATACAATCTGGTTTCAAAGGACTGTTTGCTGGCATAGTGCCGAGGTGTACGGCGTTCATTTTTGCCGGCTTCGTATTTTTCGGCGTCTACGATGACTCTAAAAGATTATTCGAGAAGCATTTTCTATGTGAGACGCAAGTTGGTTTTTAATGGTTTCCTACGGTCAATTGGCGCGAATGTAGTTGTTTCGTTGTTTTGTGATTCTATTATCAGTGAATAGAGTTCAAAATCACGCTGATGTGTTTCGAAGAGTGTAATGGGTGTTTTTTGTGACGATTTTTTGACAGTGTCATTAATGTGCAAGTTCAAAATAATGACAATGACAGAGTTAGGAATGAAAGTAGATAAAATGTTAAAAAAATTCAGCAGCGATTGATAGAGATTGTCGTCTTAAAAAATCGTCAAAATTATAGTGTTTTACTAAGTTTTCAGGACTTAAACTCTGTATAATTCCACCAGCCCGTATCACGGCAACTTAAAGTAATATTGTTGACGTCGTGTGAGAGAGACAGCGCTAGACGAGTGGTATAGCCTCAGGCCAAAAACAACTTTAGTTGGGCTCATCTAATAAGTGATTTCTGACACATTGAGAACGACCATGAAAAACATGGAATATTTTTAGACCGGAAATAATTAACCTTAAAATGTATGCCGGTAACAGCACTGAACATTCTATTCCTTTGTGTTTCTTTTTCATCAATAATCTAGTGCTGGGATTTTTTTGTTTGTTGATTTATCAAGTTGAATCGTTTCGATTTTGGACACGTGCTTATTGAATCGAATGTAAGTGTGGTAGAATAAAAATGAATGTTTTGCACATATATATGTATAAAGTTATACATAACAGAGTCCATTTTGATGAATTAATGTTTTTACGGTATTACCTTAGCCTATCACACTACACATACACATCGATTCTCACGCATTCGAATGTACAACGCATTCAATACAACACTATCACACACATCAGTCGACCTGTCAGAATTCACTTATTAGATGAGCCCAACTATAGTCTTGCAATTCTAAACTCACGTTTAGTGACAGTAATGACAGTTATCCGCCAAGTCAAGTGCCAAACTTTGTTTGGAAAGTATGACAGTAATAACAGTTCTGTTTGGAAACTCCGCCAGAAAATGTGTCAAGAAAACGTCAAAGAAAATTCCCCATTGCATTAGTGCGAATACCTACTATGGTCGTGCCAGCTCTTATTAACCTTTTGACCGCCGGAAGACTTATTTTGTTTTCACAATTTTGAATTCAACTCTGATAATCATAAACTTCAAAATCACTTGACTAATGTGTCTGATTTATAAGACATGGGCGGTAAAAAGGTTAATCGATCTGCTATCTACATGCGAGTCCATATATTAGTTTATAAGTAGGAAAATTGTAATTATTTATTTGTAAGTAGACAAACCAATATTATAAATATATTAATGTTTTTGTTAACGATTTGTTTTTTTTTCTTCTTTTCATGTGAACTCGGGCTTTGGCCGATTTGCCATTAGTCAAGTATAAACTCTTCTTGTACAATAATATTGTAAAACTGATATATAGTCGGCGGCAATGTCACAGTCTATCGATAAAGTCGTCAATAGTCAAAGTCGTGTCAAAGTCTCATTGAAACGTGAAGGTGAACCATCACATTTCAATGCTGCGTGGAACATTACACGGGAATAACAAACTGATCAAATAGGAGTCCTCTCCTTTACTTCTCGCTCTCACTACATTATTTTTCAGCACCAGCACATTGTTACACTAATGGGGAATTTTCAGGGCCCTTGTTTCTCTTAGTTATGACAGATGGCGCTAGTTGTATTAGGGGGACAAATGTCAACGAAATTACTAACTTCAAGCAGTCCGTATTGAAGGCGATAGTATTTTTTTTATTGTTTGTCTACATGTTAAAAAAGTGTGATGTCTAAATAACTCACCCCAATAATAAAAAACGTACTAAAATATAACTGACAGAAGTCCCCGTGGATATCTACTAGCGACATCTAGATAAGAAACTTTTGGAGTTTGAAAATTCCCCATTCCACCACATCTCATCTTTACTATAGTAAAACTGTTCAGGGTCCAAAACTGTACATTGATTCTTTTTACGAGAAAACCAGTGGATTATATCAAGTTGCCTGTTTGTCCGCGAGTCACGTCAAAACGGCTGGACGGATTTGGTTGATATTTGGCACGCAGATACCTTATACACTGGAATAACATTTAGGCTAATATTTATCGCGGATTATATATTAGCAAAACAACGTTTTTCTAGTGTAAAAATAAAACCAAACCCTGTCTGGTTATCCCACTCAAATGATTGATAAATTTTAAGGCTAAACGACTGTATATAATTAGATAGAAGAATATTAATAAATTTATGTTATTTATTACTTTTTGTGTTTTCATTATGGCTCCTAATGGGGGGAATTTTCATATCCAGGTGTCGCTAGTAGGTGTCCAGGGGGACTTCTGTCAGTTATATTTTAGTACGTTGTTTATTATTTGGGTAAGATATTCAAACTTCAGACACGTTTGTAACAGGTAAACAAAACAATAAACAAATTAATTGTAAGCTTCAGTACTGACTGCTTGGAGTTAGTAATTTCGTTGATATTTTTCCCCCCTAAAACAGCTAGCGCCATCTGTCATAATTAGAAGAAACAAAGACCCTGAAAATTCCCCATTTGATCATCATAAGCATAAAAAAATCAACAAATTTTATATATTTCTGAACAGACTTTATTATATTCTCAAAATATACGCATTTTAACAATTTCATTAAAATTAGGTATAACAATATAATATTTTACATTCATATACATTTTTATACATTTATTTATTAATTATTTATTTTAGTTAAATATTCAATTCAACGTTATATTTCGGGTTGTGATCAATACACTGACTTTAAATTACAAAAACTTAAAAATCGATCGCAACCAAAATTTATTAATATAATTTCCCTATTTATTAAAAAAAATACAATTAATTTGCGACATCGGAATTGATTTTCTACGCTACTATTATTCGTTTTGGTAAAGGTATTTGATATTTTATTATACAAAAATAAAATTTTAATATAATGTTTTCTTTTTTTGCAATCTAACAGCAAAAATATTGTTGCATTAAAGTAAATTAAATATACAAAATAAATCGACAATCATAACTGTACACTTCTTAATACTGAAGTAAAGACGTGACAGTTCCACTAAAACCAAGAAAAAATTATAATAAATCTAGAGAAAAACAAAAAAAGAAGTTAAAAACAAAAAACAAAAAGCGCAGAAAAAAAAAATTACGAGAAAAAATACAAGTGGATACATGAAAACAAAATCTGTTTATTTTTATAACTAAAAAAAGCACTTCACATGATAAGGATTAACTAAAAATATCACATATAAATGTCTGCTTTGGAAAATCATAGCCCAATAAAGTTTAATGAAAAAAAAATATGGATACAAAATTCCCGATATGCTAATTATATATTTAGGAAACTAAATATATAAATAGATGCGAATGCCAACATGGAGACTATATTATGTACTGTGTATGATATTAGAGAGTCGAAAATGAATTTAAATATTTTATTAAGTACCAGCGGACCCAGCATACGTTATTTTGCCAAAATGCAGTATTAACAAAGTTTCCCTGCTATTTAGTATACATTTCTGCCCCCCTTTTTAACCGTTACGGAATGAATTTAAAAAAAATCCCGTAAACATCATTAAAAGAGACCTCTCTGCAAAATGTCAGCTTTCTAAAGTCAAGAGTTTGCTGCAGTGATGAACGAATCAGTCAGGACTTTGAGTCTTATAATATATATTTTCTTTTGGCTGTATAACTTTTATAAGTTTGATTGATATTGTCCCTTGGGCTTGACGATTTCTTGCACTTAACACAGTTAATAAGCGTTGTGATTGGCTGAACAACCGGTGCCGACCAATCAAAACTGTTTCGATTACGTTTTCAAATTGATACTCTTAATGAAACAGTTAAATACGCCAATAGATGGCGCTGGTAAAGTACAAATAGCGAGATTTACTAACAAATTTAAAATACGCTATAATTATAACACATTATAATATCAACGGTTATGAAACAAAATCATTTATAAACTCGAAAAGCAATAAGTTAGTACTTTACAAAAGAAGACAGGAATCTTTCACATTTTTTTTAAACACAATGAATAAGCGTCTGTCCACTATCCTGTCTGATATTAAGCAGCGATGTGGTCTATGATGGAGCACACTTGTTCATTAGGTACCTATTCACCCCAGTGACTTGAAGACCTTCAGACTGTACTGCGTAGGAAACACAGACTCCGGCAAGTCACTCCACACCTTGGCGGCTCGTACTATAAAAGTAGACGCAAACCGGTTGGTTCTTTTTGAATCTTATTAGCTTAGCTGGTGTTTACACAATGTTCCAAATTTATTTAAGAATTGTTTTACATAATTGTTAGACAATAATTATGCCGGAGAAAAATTTAAATTATATTGCTTTTTAAAAGAAATATTAATATCTTAAAATTTGAGATAAGTGACATTGTTTCATAACCGTACATTTATTACTCTCTTAAATTATAACCACAACAATAATCGGACGGTTTCATTACAAAGCTATTTTATATTAAATTTATACACTTAAGAAAAAAGGTTTTATTTAACCCATATACCCTGACTCTAAGTTCCCATAATATATTAATGACTCATTTATGCACGATATATCATAATATTTTCAGCAAATATACACACAATTAAGTACAATAAACTTTCTATTTCCGTGTACAGATGGCGTTGCTATAAGAATATTCATCGATAACATTTTTTCTCGTTAGATGGCGTTAGTATATTTACTAATTTTTTTTACTAATAATAAGAAGGCTCGATTGTTTATTTGTGGTTTATTTGAAATCTTATAGGCTACTGACTGGACTTGAAAATTTCACCGTTGGAAAGCTAGCTAAGATGTTCACAGATCATATTTATTATTATTTTTACATTTAAACAATAAAAAAGAAAAACACCTAAAATGAAAAACCAAGATGTAAAAAACTGATAATACGCGGATGAAATCGCGGGGCGACCATCTAATGTATTATAGTCTGACCGAAACAGCAATACCACGCCTTAGGTTATGCGCGGGGAGGTGGGGAGTGGGAAGGGCGTTACCGCCGTCAGCGATCCCCACCCGCACTATACCTAAGGCGCGATATAGCGGGTTCATACGTTGGCCATTCAGAATTTCAACGCCATCTGTAGAGTGCTTATTATTTGCTATGATTATATTCTACTCTCTATTATACATATCGCTACTGATACAAAATATACATTTCAAAATTTACATTAAAATTTCAATATAGATAGAATTACACTTTACGCAAACTTTTACATCGTCTTAACTAATTTGATTACTTCAAGACATTTTTTCTCTTCATAGATTATTGCACGGTGTACAGTGATTTGGGTCGAAATAATAAACATTTCTTTGAGAAAAATCGGATCAACGACTAATTCTAAAGCTGATAAAGTTCTCTAAAGCCTGTCAAGTTGACATATGTACGTGAAATAGTAAATGTACAATTTAACTTTTGAAGCGGTAAGTAAGCAATAACTGTACATTTACCCCAATCAAAAACGTTTTTCTCCATATCATCGAAAATCTTAAATAGCACTTCATCGAAATATAACGTTGCTAAGTTGCGACCCTCTGTGTGAGCTGGTGTCTCTAGCCGTATGCCTCCTGAAGGGGTTCCAGTGGTCCAATGTGCGTCGAGCCGATGAGCGCGCGGTGACGGCCGTCGAGCCCGACGATGACGCGGACGAAGCCGCGGAGACTGAGCCCGGGTGAGACGGTGTACGACCCGGCACTGGGGACTGTGTGGGGAGAAATTTCCAATGAGATTTTGCTGCATAATTATACGTCACCAACTTGCTGTGTGCTGGTGGTGAATAGAATACATGTGTCACCACCCTAGCCCCCATGGTAGGAGGAGTCTATGCGGGCAGGGAGCAGGGGGAAGGGGGCGTCCGAGGGAACTCTCCAGAGGCCGGGCAGCAGCGCTCTTTGTGAGTTAAACCACAAAACCACTACGACCCCAACCCGCCTGCCAAGCGTGGCGATTATTGGAATCATTTCGTGGGGAAATGCCAATCATCATCATCATCATCAGCCCATACGTGTCCACTGCTGGACATAGGCCTGTTTTCGGCTTCTCGCATCCAGCTTCTGCCAGCCATCTTGCGTATATCATCAGCCCACCATGCCTGAAGGCGTCCTACACTCCGTTTGCCGAGACGCGGTCTCCACTCGAGAACTCGTTTGCCCCAACACGTTTCTACAGCTAATATGGCCGGCCCACTGCCACTTCAGCTTGCTAAAACGATGAGCTATGTCGATGGCTTTGGTTCTCTGTCGGATCACTTCATTTCTGATTCGATCCCTCAGAGAAACGCCGAGCATAGCCCTTTCCATAACACGCTGTGCGACTTTAAGCTTGTGGGCCAGCCGTGCCGTCAGTGTCCACGTCTCAGCTCCGTATGTCATTACAAGTAGGACACACTGATTGAAGACTTTTGTCTTCAGGTCTTCAGTAAATGCCAATAATCGCCCAAAATGATCATGGAAATCATTGGAGAAACCCTCGTACAACAGTGGATCTGGCTGATGAGGGCATATTTTTCATAATCAAATCTTTATACGAACCTTAACATATGTATTATCCATGGGCGTCACGAGTCGCAGCGTGAGCGAGTCCTTATGCCTCTGCACCAATCTTACCACCTCCTCGTGTGAACTCCATTTCACATCCACGTCTCCGATGGAGACTATGAAGTCACCTTCACGCATGCCACCGATCTGAAATAGTATAAATAATTGTATTTACAACAACAGCAACCCACGTTGTGAGTCTGTTCAACTGCCATTTTGTTTTCGCTGTATAGGCACTGAAAAAGAGACCTAGAACACGCCTGGTCCAGCGCCGGTTTCGAATCTACAATAACCTGGTTGCAAGTCTAAGGCCCCACATTCTGAAGGAATTCATCCTTCAGGCGCATTTGTCACTTGTGATTAGAGTCGGACAAAACATACACAGCTTTCTGGTATTCATAAAGATAGAAGAGCGCTAGTGCACTGCTAATTAAGGTCTCAAAAACTGGTCACATGTACGCTAAATACTGACAAACCATTCTTAGTTGATGTACGTCAACTAGTTAATGTTTTAACTTTTAGCTTGGTAGCGCATGGTTTACATTTCAGAATACTAGGCTACAGATACGCTTAGCAAAATCCACGTAAGGTTTAAGGGTGCCAACTAAGGTTTAAGGGTCAATTTTCATTGTTTCGGAACGAAATGGAAGAAAAACGCGAGTAACATAAATTCCTTCGAAGATTAAAAAGTCCTAAAGAAATAGTCTGGAAATATAGAGGATTGATAAAACTACTGTGTTTTCCTAACTGTCGTTAACCTTTTAACCGCAATTGTATAATATATCAGACACATCCGACTAGTGATTTTGAAGTATATGGTATTCAGAACATAAAGCAAAATGGTGAAATCAAAATGTTTATAATATGCGTATTATGTATTATGTTAATAATTAATGCGTTATCTTCCATTTTGTTCCGCTTTTGTGTAACTTGTCGAATACTCACATCTGCCAGAGAATTAGGTTCCACATTAGCGATGATGACCGGAGAATCGCCTCTTACTGAGAACCCGAATCCCTCCTCGTCTTTATTATTGTTCGACACGTTATAATCACTCGCCACTCTTCTTATTGCGTCGCCGTTTTTGGATCCTCGTCTCTCGCGGCCATTTTTAAGTTTCCCATTGAAATTGTCCAGCCCTTTGAAACCGTTCTCCGTGTTTGATCTTATGAAGGATTCGCTGCATTTCCTGTAGTCGTGTTTGGGCTCGTAGCTGTCGATGACTTTTTGATGGTAATCGCATCCGTTTTTAAAGCTGTTTATGTATATGCCGTTGTTTTTAGTTATCTTATTTAATTTAAGTTCATAGTCATCATCGATTGAGTCCTCGTTTCTTATTATTTGATTGTAATAAGTGCTGTTGTCTTCTGATCTATCTCTCTTTTCGGAGATTCTTATGTTTCTGAAACTGTTCTTCAGCACTTCGCAGTTTCTGCTGTGTTCTGTGTCTCCGTTGCTGTAGAGGTCGCCGTTTCTCTCGGTTCTTCGTGTGGACTCTCGCCTTCTGCTGGGATTCTTCGATAGTTGGACTAGTCTCGGTGCGCTCCAGTGACGTTTCGCCGAGAATATGGCGATGGGACCGAGTGACTTGAACAGATCGTCGACGCGGTACTGCGCGAAGTCTGGCGGCGTCAGGGACAGTTGGAACTTTGACGATGCTGTTGGGAGAAATTTTGTGTCAATTACAAAATGGCAAGTGGGAAATGGCACGTCGTTTCGTACCAAAGATCTAAAGACATTGCATAAAGAGATGAAATTTTGTTTTCATGTACCACATTGGTTTCCTTGGGGAACGTTGTAGGGTAAAATGGACTGAGTGACTTTCTCGACTTTCACCAAATCATTCGACATTTGAAATAACGTTGTATATTGGTGAAAAAGAGACAGAAGGCGCGGCTTGCAAGTCTACTTGTGTTTCTTCCGAATTTGAAGCTTCTGATCATTTTTTGAAACGTCGAGTAAAATAACAAAGGTAAGCTCAGTCTTTGATTATATTCGCGCCTATACACCCGGTGAACAATATTGAGTAGTAAGCGTCCGTTTGACGTGATCGATACATAAACTGGTAGCGACCTCTACGTGAGAGAGGAGAAGTCAAGATGTTGGTGGTACTGACGCATGATGGGCGGCGCGTCGATGATCTCGGCGAAGTCGGGCGCGTCGTGCAGCAGCGCGCGCTCCGCCGCCGCGCGGGCCTGCTGCCGCTGCACCACGCGCGCCAGCGGCTCCTTCGCCCTCAGCTCCCTGCGGACGTGCCATGTCTCGTGTGCGTTACGTACTGTACTACTGCTTAACTTACTAACTAACATGTAACCGGGAGGTCCCGGGTTCGAGTCCGGCTACTGGACGTGTACCAATGGGACTCTTTTTCAGAGCCTATGTACGCAAGGGAACGCTCGTACGGTGAAGGACAACATCGTGATGAAACCCGCACACCACAAGGTGTGTGAAACCTATAACGGCGATGGGCTCACCCTCTGT
>SJJU01030692.1:0-13352 GCA_012932125.1 Conopomorpha cramerella | reverse complement strand
CCTCATATTCAAGAACGTCACTGATTTGATCAGTGAACGTTCTGAGTACTAAGTAGTCAACCAGACGACGTGACGTCATAAATCTCACTGAAAATTATTCGTATACGCTCGGCTTTACACGTACTGAAATGTATACACACACATTTCACGCCTTTTAATCCCAAAGCGGGATAGGCAGAAGCACTTGCTTAATAAGCAAATGCCCACGGTTCACCGAGCGTATTTAACCCAACGTGACAGGGTGTGAGCCCATCGCCGTTATAGGGTTCGCACATCTCGTGGTGTGCGGGTTTCATCACGATGTTGTCCTTCACCGTACGAGTGTTGCGTTGCGTACATTGTCTCTGAAAAAGAGTCCCATTGGTACACGTCCAGTAACCAGGCTCGAACCCGCGACCTCCCGGTAGCTAGTCAAGTATCCGACCAACTCGACTTTTGTTATTAACTTACTTTAGCTACTGTGAATTTACGCTCGGCACTGTTCGGTTGTAATCGGAAGAGATCGGAAGTTAAATTAACACAAAGAACAGTCACAAGTCAGCATGCAATTTTGTCTCACTAGTAGAGTAAATCATCAGAGCCAAGTCAAGTATATTGATCACTTAATATAAGTACTTCAACTGGCTATTTCCATTCTCCATAGCGTTTATCCCAGTGTCCGCTATTTATTACTATTTGACCCGTATATTGTTTGCCATGCATTCTATTATTAACAGTGTTTTTCTTGCTATACTACATGCGTATATATTATTCATATAAACCTTCCTCTTGAATCAATCTATATTTCCAAGAAAAACTTCATCGAAATCCGAAGAATCTAAGCATACATAGAGACAGACAGTGGGAGGCGACTTTGTTTTATACTTTGTATTGAAATACACTATAGTGATATTGTGTATATTGATATCTGTTTCTGTTATCTAGAGACAAAGTCTGCAACACTGTCGTAGTTGCATTGCTCTTACAAGAAAGTTCTTGCTTGCACTGCCGGTTTCGATACTCTCGTTTCACTTTGGATCTGAAGTAAAACAGCGATGCATACCGTTCGTTGCTGCAAAGCCAGAATTATGCAACTACCACAGTATAGAAGACTTGACTTGGTAACAGGCATGCTTCCCTCAAACCACTACGGCGAATCATACAAAAAAGCTGATAGCCGGTGTGAAGCACTATCTGACCACAAAAACGGCGTGAAAACCATTCAGCTTACCTTCGCTGTTTGACGCTGCTCGACGTTTCGACACAGTTACATACATGTGTCGAATTTTCGTAATTTTCCGGTTTAAACTAATGTAATGTTAGTGTGTGTTTCTTTAACCCTTAATAAAACAAAGACTTAGTATATTCCTACTTGACCAACACATACACCTTCATCATCATCAGGCACATAACGTCCACTGCTGGACGAGGGCCTCCCCCAATGAGATCCGTCATTTGGGGTGAAATGCCATTAATCGCCACGCTTAGCAGGCGGGTTGGCGATCGCAGTGGTGTTGTGGTTTAACTCACAGAGAGCGCTGCTGCCCGTTCTCTGGAGAGCTCCCTCGGTCGCCTCTTACGACCCCCATGACGGGAAAAGTTGAGCTGGGGTGGTGACACATGTATTCTATTCGCCGTCACCACACATCACATACATTTAACCTTATTTAATGTTTTCACTGGAATTGTCTAAAGATTAGAGAAGTTATCAGAGAATAATCACATAGGGTAATGTAATACATCAAGACACATACATACCTATTTGAACAATAAATAATCATTTCATATTGTACTTAAAAACTAATCTAGCCATAAAGTACAATGTTTAAGATTATGATAAACATCACCCGGGTTTATGCGATGGAGTCGTTAATTAGAATAACAAACGTCAATAGAGTCCAAAATCCATCAAAAAAACACCTAACCTTGTCTGACTAAGGGTTAAGAAATTACACTTCACGCCTTTTAATCCCAAGCGGGGTAGGCAGAGGCACTTCACCACGGTTCACCAAGCATATGTAACCCAACGTGACAGGGGGTGAGTCCATCGCTGTTATAGGGTTTACACACCCTGTGGTGTGCGGGTTTCATCACGATGTTGTCCTTCACTCTGCGAGCGTTACGCTGCGTACATAGGCTCTGAAAAAGAGTCCCATTTGTATACGTCCAGTAGCCGGACTCGAAGCCGCGACCTTTCGGTTTCAAATCAAGCATCCTACCAACTGGACCACAGACGCTCTCCGACCAACTGGACCACAGACGCTCTCCGACCAACTGGACCACGGACGCTCTCCGACCAACTGGATCACAGACGCTTAAGAAATTATTCACAATAAACGGATTTTTAAACTTACATCGGAAGATTTCCAATATCGACACGCGTAGATGTACTCGCCGTCAACGTCCGGTCTTCTGTTCTGTACGCGCACGATACACTGCTGCTTCTTGGCCGTGAGGTCCCACACTGACAGCGCCTCCGTTGGACGCCAGCTACCTGCTATGCACTGGTCGCGCTGTGTGAGTCCAACATTCATCACGTGAATAAACCCGCTGGTGTTCCTACTGGTAGTACCTTTGCGGTCTTATTAGAAAATATAGTCTTTAGCTTTGGTCAAAACTATCATGTCATCTCGAAAGAATACGAAACTAGGCGATAGACTATACGATAAGGCTCGTTCGTCTCGTCTCCAAGGTCACTTTTAACATTGCAATTGAGGGCATTGTAAGATGGTCAAAATGGTAAGGCTAATCCAGAGACTATAATCTTTACTCTTTCAACGTACATAAACTAAAGAAAATACCTACGCTGTATACACATAACGTAAACAAAACAAGTCATTAAATAACCAATAGTCTATAAAAAAATATTTTGATAAAGTTCAAGGTCATTATAATGGGACGATCATCGGACAAACGGTTGGTGTGTTAGATGTGAAAACATCTGCAAAAAAGAATTCTAAGATACTTAAGTAATTTGAAAATGTTAACTTACTAGGTTACGAGCGTTTTTTCTACAATAAGTATTACAAAAAAGAAGACATACGCGAAAAGTAATACACATTGCCAAACTAGATGTCGTTAATCGAAAATAGTACTTTCCAAAGACAGAATTCGGTCAATTCAGTACCTACACAAAAAGAAAACGTATAAACAAGACATAAAATAAAGATAACAAACGCAAAAATATATTCAATATGATAGACGACTTCTATATTTCTGCGAAATGATAAAACCATTACGAGAATACGAATAAAAAACCACACTCCACATCTTTGAAAACAGAACTCTACGAACAGTACAAAAGCCAGCTTCGGGGCAAAATGTTATCAAACCTGCATAATTTAAAACCACCTTTGGCTCGAACTAAACAGTCTCGCTCAAAGACAAAAGGTCCCTTTAATCAAAATAAAACGCGCACTCAAACTAGATCCATAGCATAGATTATGAGAAACTTTTGAAGTCAGCGAGACCAACCGTCAAAGGCATAGCATAAGAGAAGACCCGGCGCAATGATACTATAAATTTATCCATTGAACGCATTGAAGGGAAACAATCGAAAGGGTAGTACATAGTTTAAGACTTCTTGGTCTAAGACCCAATTTAGTAATTAATAGCCGTGTCATGTATATTCAAATTACGTGTTTTTAGATCAAAGATAGTTCCCGAGTTAATGATACTTGGTTACCATAGATAAACTTCACACACTTCAACCAGGGACCCAAATAATGGTGAATCTATGGACGCTTTAAAACGTACAAACTTTTTCGCATGCAGATGCTTTTCCCATGAGTAATTATGTAAGTATCGCGATCTTCATAGGAATAATTTCATTTGAACATACTCAGAATGTACAGTTAGGACCGAATCAGCGATCCAGACAATCGCTTTCCATATAACCATATTGTTTCAACACTATAAAAAATACACAATCTCCAAATTGAGAAGACCTCGGCCCAAAACAAACTTCAAACAGTATCCCAAAGTGTTTCGCCGTTCCAGCAGTTATATTTTCAGTGTGAACACTAAAATAATATTGTTCAAAGGCTTCGGGAACATCAAAGTTAATAACGCAAACGGCCGTCCGAGAGATATGAAACTTACCGAGCAAGTTTTGCACAGTACAACAATAGGTTGTGAGTTTTAATTAAAAATTGCTGCCACAAAGTGCTTCGGATAACTTCACCCACGCGCAAGTACGGTGTACAGTCCGCCAAGAATCTGGTCGAACATCCTACGGTTTCAACTGATAAGAATACCATTAGATATTAAAGTTCACGTTTTACTTGTGACGATATAAAAACTGTACCTTATTGACGTTTTGGTGACACAGAGAAACGTCATCAAAAGTAATAGACCTCTTTTTGGCCGACCGTACTCCTTTTGATGCTTGCTTAGAGAGGGAGTTTGGGGCGATGTGTGAGAAGGTTGGTTCAAGATTTCCAAAACTAATTAAAGTAAACCGACAATTTTCAAGGCCTTTTCAGTTGATACAGAAGTATTTTATTTTCAGTGTGTTGACGTGACATTGTCATATACAAAAAAAACTTGAGTTTTAAATCTTCCATAAACTCCAGTGGGGTATGTTCTCCCCATTCCTTCCTTCGAGACATGATATCTCCTGTCTTAATTAGGTCAACAAGTTGTAATGGTATAGATAGGTATGAATAAATAAATAGTTTTTATACAACAACACACAAATACACATTGCTTTTATACCATGTTAAATGGCTAAAGCACTTGTGTTATGGAATTCAGACAACGAGATATACTTACTTAAATACATTGTTTTCTTTTATTTCAAATGCATATTTATATAAATTAAACACCCAGACACATCCAACAAGTACTTAAAAACTCGTCACCTAAGTACTTGTCTGAGGTGAAAATCGAAACCACGCCCTAACGGAATAGAGGCAGACATATACGCCAGGATGTGGAACGACTTGCCAGAGTCTGTGTTTCCTGCGCAGTACAGTCTGAAGGTCTTCAAGTCGTGGGTGAATAGGTACCTTCTGAACAAGTGTGCTCCATCGTAGACCACATCGCTGCTTAACATCAGGCAGGATGGTGAACAAAGGCTTGTTCATAGTGATAATAAAAAAAAAGGGGGCCATGAAGGAAGAATACAGCTTACCAGTAATTATTTTTCCAATCAGAAATGAAGTGATCCGACAGAGAACCAAAGTTATCGACATAGCTCATCGGTTTAGGAAGCTGAAGTGGCAGTGGGCCGGCCATATTAGCCTAGAACCGATGACTGTTGGGGCAAACGAGTTCTCGAGTGGAGATCGCGTCTCGGCAAACGGAGTGTAGGACGCCCTCAGGCAAGGTGGACTGATGATATACGCAAGATGGCTGGCAGAAGCTGGATGCGAGAAGCCGAAAACAGATTACAGTGGCGTGCAATTGGAGACGCCTATGTCCAGCAGTGGACAACCATGGGCAGATGATAATGTTGATGAGACATTATTTTTATATCATCATCATCATCATCATCCTTGCGACATTTTTATAGCGCAAGGAACTAAATAATCAGACATTATCAGACAGAAGGATTTTTCAATATTAGTACTACTGGAGTGACGCGAATATCATTTACTAACCATTGAAAATGGAGGTATAAGATATGATATGATAAGATGTCATAGTACACACTTACATTCAAATCGATGCTGTCGCTACAAATGTCGACCCCCTCAAATGTCATCATGCAGCCGACTTTGCACCGAGTGTCCCAAATCTGAAAACAAATTTTGTCTTCAGTACGTTTATTATAAATCGATATAATATCGCACAGCACGACTGCTCCAAGCTGATGACCAAATGACCAAAGTACCTTTTTTATCGTGGGGACATCCGTTATGGAAACCCCGCGGCGTTTCCCCGCCCGCCCCAACGCCCTTTCAGTCGTCACTTACACATAGACAAGGAATAACCTCTGTCCTATTATTATGCCCGGAACAGCTGCGCAAAAAAATATATAAGTACCCATCTACAATGTTCATTTGTTTCTGAGCTAACGTTCAGCTTAAGTTTTTAGACCTAATTTCCGTCATATAAACTGTAATTTCCTGAATATCGTTTTCTAATATTTGGCAGTCCTTTCTGCCCGACACTCCGTAACATTCCAAACAAGTCCATTGTGTAGCTTGAGTGGGTTCGACTAGTAGAAAATGAATGTATAAGTGAGTATAGCACCACTAAGTAGCAGACTATCTGCACTGAAAGAATTCAGCCCTGAACTGAACAATGTGTTATTAAATAATGCAGAGCCGAGGCCAACAATCCAGTGCATACCAACAACAATGTTCGTCATAATACTACACACTAAACAATTCTTTTGCGGTACCTACCACGGCGAGTGCTTCAGCAAATAATTTTACCGCAGCTTAGCTTGTGAAATATTTTAATCGTGTACCTAGTCCCTTTGAGTTGGCGGTCGTTGGCAGCCATGTTTTATTCCACGTGAGTATCAAAGTCGAAATTTAAACAGTCGTCTCGGAACGCAATGTGAAAGTGAACTGGAGAGCCATGCGGGACACTAGTGCCAACGACCCTTGGAAATTCTCTACCGTAGAGGAATCCCAGGTCTTCGTAATTTCATTACGTTTTTAAATTTCCAATGAGAGCAACCTTTGTTTATACCTTCCGAAGGTGAAGATTCTTCAGAGAATCATTCTATTAATTTCAAAATACTTACGTAATACATTGTTGATAGTTCGTGAATGAATTTTATTTTTTTGTCGTGTTTCAGGTGAATGAAGACATGGCAAAAGGAAAGAGGAAGGAGCATCCCGAGACCGAATTGTTTTTTTTTTTGTTGGAATTTTGGACTCTTCTTTGAACGATCGTAGAGAACGGTGAGAGACAAGCACGTGGTCAGCTCAAAATTTTCCAAGTCACCCAAGAACATGGAATTCACACAGCCCTTACGATCTTATGTGAAATTATAGTTTTTCGCGCACACTACACTACACTTTTGACGGGCCCGTTGGTGTAGTGGTCAGCCTCTGCTTCGTGGGGTCGTGGGTTCGATTCCCATCGCTGACAGGTGTTTAGGTTATGAGCTTTTAAGCACTTGTTGGATGTGTCTGGGTGTTTTATTTACATAAGTATGTTTTTTTTTATCGTTTGACCATGACCACCATCCTGCCTGATGTTAAGCAGCGATGTGGTCTACGATGTAGCACACTTGTTCATTAGGTACCTATTCAACCGCGATTTAAAGACCTTCAGACTATACTGCGCAGGAAACACAGACTCCAGCAAGTCGTTCCACATCCTGACGGTTCGCACTATGAAAGTGGACGCAAACCGTTTGGTGGTTATTTAAAAGAAAAAAATATATATAAGTAAATATATCTCGTTGTCTGATTTCCATAACACAAGTGCTTTAGCTACTTAACATGGGATGAAGCCAATGTGTGTGTTGTTGTAAAATATTTATATTTATTTATTATTTATTTACATTTCGTCAAGGGTTAACGAGCATCAAAGTACGTAATGGAAGGGTTTCTAAATTTAGAACTCCGAATTGGTCTTCCTCAATATGATTGATTGCTCCCGAACTTTCTTAAGTAAGTACTGTGAGTGTAAACTAGTATTAACTTAGACTATGATTACCCTTAAAGTTTTGTCCCACGATGAGGTCGCAAACACGGTGGGGTTGGTGGGGTGAGCTCTCAATGCGCACACTTGGCCGAAATGGATCCGCTGCAACTTCTTCGGAATGAACGGCAGCCGCAACTTGTGTATTTTATATGTTGTCACCGCCTAAGGAATAGATCTGTGTTCATTAAAAACAAACCTAAACGACTTTTAATTTTAATGCGGGTTAGGCAGAGAGGCACTTGCTTCAGTGATTATATTTAAAGTGACGTGTGGTAAGGTTGCGGTATGTAACTTACTGGACTGAATTTTAAAGCAAAATTTATTTTACTAACACACACACTTCACGCCTTTTAATCCCAAAGCGGGGTAGGCAGAGGCACTTGCTTAATAAGCAAATGCCCACGGTTCACCAAGCGTATTTAACCCAACGTGACAGGGGATGAGCCCATCCCCGTTATAGGGTTCACACACCTTGTGGTGTGCGGGTTTCATCACGATGTTGTCCTTCACCGTCCGAGCGTTGCGTTGTGTACATAGGCTCTGAAAAAGAGTCCCATTGGTACACGTCCAGTAGCCGGACTCGAACCCGCGACCTCCCGGTTACAAGTCAAGTAACCGACCAACTGGACCACAGACGCTCTTATTTTAGTAACAAACCGGTACAATGCGTATAGGACGCGCACGAAGGGTTGCTTTGTTTTATTTTAGTAGGTAAATGTCCAACATTTATCAATTTATCTATTTCGTGATTACCTATCCAAATAACTAGCAAAAACGACATACCTACTTACAGAATGTCGAACTTCGTACTAAAATTGGTAATATAAATCGATATAATAGCAAATAGACACAAATATTACTCAGAAACACGCAAAGCTCGACGCAAACACGCAAGAGTACAGATTTTTTTTTCAACCAAGTGTCCTCACTGACCTACATCATCAGCAAAATCTTTAACGAAGCTAATATAGCGAAATTTAACGACTCTCAAATATAATGAGCGACTTCTTCTGGAAATCCCCTTACTATGAACCTATTTTCATAAGTTAACACACTTCTTGACAGTAGAAGTTGAATTTATGAAATTTAGTTTTGTTAGATTGAACGGCGATCGGCTCTCCCCTTCCCACGTTGGTTGGGTTAGGGACGCTTGGATAACGGTGGGCATTTTCGCAGCAAGTGGGCACTTGCTGCGAAAATGCTTTGGGAATAAAAAGGCGTAAAGTGTATTTTATTTTAAGTTTAATTGACTTCGGCGGAACGTCTCCCCGAAAGAGTTAATTAACGACAGAGTGGTATGTTAAGCACTAAGAAAAATAGAAATGGAAAGACGAAAAACATCATATACAAGTAGTTCAAGTTTTGACTTTCCCGTACCTATTCCACTACAAATAATCAGTACCCAATTTTGGCTTGAGACTAGTTTGCCTCTTTTACACAATCAGGATTAGAGAAAGAGATAAACGTTCGTTGAGCAGAGAACTTTGCTTGAGGGGAGTTTCAGAATGAGGCTTCTCTTTTTTTAACTCTTTCGTGCTTTGGTTTGGATTCGTTATGGTAGGAATGAAGGATGTCGCGAGTCACACTTTAAAAAACTACATTCAAAAATATTTTTATTCGTCGTTACTTGTGCATAAACTTATTATCATAATAAAAGAATTCTTGAACAAATTTCTTATAATTGCAAAAATCCTCTATTAAATAAATAATATTCATTTGAGAAAAACAAATTACATGCCCCAATTTTGCAAATGTTTTCAAATTAAAGTTGTTCATAGTACGGCCATTACAGATACCAACAATACGCTCAGACGCACTGTCAGCTATTTAATCCAACCGTCTGGCGATTGACAAGTTGCCTTGTAATAGGATTTGTGCAAATGGACCAAGACAAGGGCATTACTAATCTGTAATATACCACTAACATACAATTGACTGTGTTTAATCACGATGTATGTGGGTACAGTCGGCCAAGAAAGTAGCCTATTCGTTTTGGTTACACTTCCTGAGTTGTTAGTTTTTATATTATGACAAGTAAACAATGAACCCTAATATCTTATGATATTCGTCTGAGTTTCAACCTTAGGGTGATAGACTAGATTTTTGGCCAACTATACCTGAGATTATTCAGCCTTCTCACCAATTTGCAGCCTAATAAGTTCGATTTTGAGTGACAAATTGGATTTAAAAATTGTATAAGTAACACGACTTTGTTTTATATACATAACAGTCAGAACATATCAATTGGATGGATTGGATTTGCCGAAAAAATTACCGCTACCCTTAATTAAACGTCACGCTCGAATCCCAGAGGAGCAGGCAGAGATCACGGACCTCAACTTGCTACGATCCTTGCGCCTTTTTCGCCTCTTTCATATCCATATATGCATGTATTATATCTCTTCATATATGCTCGTCAGCTATTGAGTACTCAGTAGTACGTCGGCCTCCTTATTGATTTAACACTAGTTTCAAACCAATATAAAGATGCATGTTGCAGCAGTTTAACAAAACCGTATGTAAGTAGCTAAGCTAGTAGCTAAGTAACTAAACTAGTTAAAACAACAGTTTGAATAGGTAATTACCTGCTGTGTCTCCATTTCGTAGATCTTGATGGAGCTGTCGCTGTACCCGACAGCCATTTTGGAATTGTCCGCCATTACACCGAAAGATAACGCTGGATACCTTTCTAAAACATAGATACTTACTTGTATTATAATATATGGGGGTGGGGCCTGTAACACGAGCAAAAAAATCTAGTGTAGATTATTACGAGCCCGTTTAAGTTAGTCTAATGTCCTGATAGTTAAAAATAAGTAGTTTAGGAATAAATTGAGCTTAAACTGAATAATCATTGTTCTGTCCCTTCGTAATCTTAGCTTTTCAATTGTAAATAAAATAAAACGATGGAAACAATTAACCACGAACTTCAATCATAAAACGCGTAAAACACGAATGAATAAGTAAGAGAGTAGAATGAGTAAGTGGAATCTGTTTGTTTTACCTCTACATATAGATTTGGATGTCCGCATTAAGTCACAGGATATTATTTAGAAAAAAGCACGATGGCATTTTTGGATAAAATTCTACCAGCTAACAGAAGCGAAAAGATCCAGTTATTCTTTACCACCGCAAGGTGTCTCTTTGTTGATGGAAAGATCACTTTAATCTTTTGATAGATATCACCAATTTAGAAACGCGCGGATTCCATTACGTTGCAGGGTTAAGTAAAACATTTACTTATCTGGAAAGCGAATAATGGAACCTCGATTACACCACTTTGTTATCTTTCCTCGATGTTTTTATTCCGACAACGGTAATTTTAGGGTTGGGACAAAAAAAACAGCCTTTTTATTATCACTAAGCGTGCCCATCCATGAAAATAGGGTTCGCTCGAGTTAAAAATGATAAAAACAACCTTGAAAATTACTAGACAAGGTGACATTTTCCACATCTGCAAAACTGAAAAAAAATAGGATCTCCGTGTATCATAATGACTTACTTTACGTTACTTTGCTATTGTTTCATAAATACATTTTTAGAGAAGGTCTATTCACTTGCATTTTCATTGCACTATGCAGGCCAACAATGCGCCCTTTTTTATTTCAAAGATGATTTCTTCTAATGATTCCCAAGGCCTAAAAAAATATTACAGATGGTGAAACTGTCGCGTTGTACAAGGATAGACAGCATCACTTTTGGACATTTATTTGATGATTCCCATTACCCTTCTAGCCATATGGAATTGAGGCTTCGTGTTGACTCAAATGTGTAACCGACAACAGTCATCCGTTACTATCACCCTGCTGCAGCTAATTCGGTAGAAACCACACGTGGGCAGCAAAATTAATAAAAATCCTAACAAAGTGGTTATCACGAGTCACCGGTGCTGTGATAGATCACTCGTTTGCGCCAGGGTTTATATTGTATTATTAAGTTTGCACTAATTGAAAGTCCAGCAGTACCTATACGTCATATGGCTGGTGATGATGATGTGAGTCAAAACCCCGGCAAATAGTAATCAGGATTCGAAGATGGATTCTCTTCGATAGGAAGTAAATGATTATAAAGCCTATAATAATAGATGATGTATCTTCTCCACTCTAACGTAAGCAGTAACAGACCTAATTCACAACTTCATCAACTCTTACCTCCTTACCAATAAAGCCTTTGTCACTTATACAACGGTTATTACAGGTCTACTTGAACTGGTTATTCCGTATTTGACATACAACTGACAAGTTAAATTGAGCTTTGTGTATCTTCGAAATAGCAATTCCGCCATTATTAGTAAGGCCCTTAATATCTAATTAAATCATACTTACGAGTAATGAAGGGAGTGGAGTACGAGGATATCCCAGGGGCTCCGTAATACTGAGTAGTGAGACATCCAAGAGCTGGGTCCACTTTAATGCAATACTCTGGTGCGTTTTCAGGTGCTGGTATCTGTATTTAAGAAAAATTACAATATTTTTTTTACTTCAGTGGCTAACATAAGAACCTTGGGGACTTTTCTTGGGGAATTAGGTGTTTCACAGTAGTACGGTAATTTTGTCCGGTGGTTATTTTAAAATTTACCTACCCTGTTTGGTGGTGCTAAAGTCTAAACTCTATCTTTTGATATGCCAAAAAAGGTGAAAAATTAAAGTGGGCCTTCTTTTGTACAAAAAAAGTCGACATTTGTTTACCGAACTACTAAGACAAAAGGTAAGTGTTTTTTTATTTACAAAACAAAACTAAGTACCCAGTCAGAAGAGCCCGCTCACGTCTTGCTTTTAAAAACCTCCTGAAGATGGACTATGGTTCTTATAATAACTGACTTCTTACGTATTTGTATTCAATGTTTTTTTTTTTTAATCACTATGAACAAGCGTTTGACCACCATCCTGCCTGATGTCAATGTATTAATATTTATTGTGTGAGTGTATATTGTATTTTAATGTAGTAATTTATATGGAATTAGCGTTCCGCCCGCGGCTTCGCCCGCGTGGACTTCGGTTATATTACGGTATAAAGGACAACTATAAGAAAACTTCCTACGAAAAAATTCAAGTTTCCCTCGGGAATATCAATTTTATTCAGGATAAAAAGTACCCTATTATTTAATCCGGACTTCTAACTTTACGTATGCAAAATTTCAACGTACTTTACTATGTACTTTGTTGCAATGAAGTAATAAATAAATAAATACCGAAGTTTTTGTTTAGAGTTTTAAAAATGTCTCGCTTTTTTATCGACGCACGCCGTTTCATTAATTTATCTTTAAATTATTCACATAACTTTACATTCGAAGAACACAACCTTACACTTCGATGGATAACTTGTTAAGTGACTGATTTTATTGATGACTGTGAGGAACGCCTTTAATCCTCAGTGCTCTCAACACGAGGGCGCGTTGAAAGCACCGAATACCGACGGCTATGTATGAAAAGATTAATGGCTGTGATCTGTGAAGAGGTATATCTGGGTCGTGGCAGGTGGAAATCGATTGCTTAGCAGATAGGTGTGGCTATTTCCAAAAGGTTCTGTTATTATACTAATACTAGCTGTCCCGGCAAACATTTGTTTTGCCAAAATAAGTTGCCTTTGTACCCCGTGTATTGGGAGAAATACAACTGGGAGATCCATAAAAAATAGATAGTAGCCGATTCTCAGACCTACTGAATACGCATATGAAATTTGGTGAAAATCGGTAAAGCCGTTTCGGAGGAGTATGGCAACGAAAATTGTGACACGAGAATTTTTTATATATTAGATTATTT
>SJJU01030681.1:0-14885 GCA_012932125.1 Conopomorpha cramerella | reverse complement strand
AAATAAAAAAAACAAATTTACAAAAATAAAAAAACAGTGCAGTAGATTAAGTGCGTATACTTTCCCCTGCGCAAAAAAAAATAAAGAACGTATTTTGAGATAACTTGGAGAGATAAGCAGCTATAGCTTAGTATATAGAATTATTTTAAAATATCCTTTTAAGCCGACTTCTTTACGTCTATTATTTCTGTAGATCCTGGAACTGTCAATTTGCTGAAAGGAAAACAACTTTTCATATGCGTTCAAGAGTTCAACAGACGTTAATAAAGAAGTGACGTTAGGCTACCTACACAAAGAAATCATATAAATCTACTCTGATTTACTACCTACATGACATCACCAGATCTATTTTAATATGAAAGTAAATAACAGCGTCAAATCGTTCCTCGGCTCTTTGTATTTTAGCAGTTTATTTACCTCCGCAGTTGCCCTTGAATGTTAGTTTAATCCCAAAATGTATCAATATATTATAATTATCAGTAGGTATATACTCTATAAACAACTTATTGTTACACGGTTTACAAACTGCATTAAATAAGTCAATAACTGATTTACAATGCTGTTTTGATTATTTTGTTTATAGTGGTTTATTGGTCATACAAATAAATTTGTTAAATACTAAAACACTTGTGACATAAAATGACGCTTGCCTGCGCAGGATTTGACGCTCAATATACCTAATGATTGAGTTGTTTTAGTAAGTTGACTTAAGGTTAGTTTAGTTAAGTATAGGCACGTATCGGTAACTTACCTAATCTTGTTCGACTAGAACTATTGAATATACGATTGTGCGCTTCATTATTGGGCTAATCTTCATCAAGGGATGTGGAATGATTAAGCCTATTATTTTATATAGTCAAGAACTGGATGGAGTGATTTTCATAAAAAAACATATCCCTATTATAGGTCGTATTTTATGTCAACATATTATATTTCAAGCAATAATAACAAAATAAATACCTACGATATCGAGCGCAATAATCCCGACAGGGACAATGAACTTTATATTAATTGATATTGATCGAATGCAACGTAGATTTTAAATATTAGTAAGTGTAATATTATCGCGATAATCAATAACTGACCGAGGTATTTGGCACATATTTTTTGTCGAAAATTCCAACTTCTGTCTAAAGGATTACAATGTTATCATTTTGATTGTCGTGCGCCTCGAAATTACAAGTACAATCAGTATCAGGATATCGGCGTACGTGCCATTCTCTAGAGACGTGCGCGTCTGGCTTTAAGTATGTATTGCCCCGCGTTTTTATTCGAGTAATTTCAATTATTACGAAAAACTTTAACACCGACACTTTTAGTCCAATATTTCGTTGCCTAGCAACCTGCCTTTGTCATGTTATCTAAATATATGAAAGGAGAAGCTGACTTACAGAGAATCAGAGCACAGACCAAACGGCTAAACGTAGGAACTTGAAATTTGACAGGCACTTAGCGTAGATAGCATAGGGGCGCACTAAGAAAGGAATTCCCGAAATTACCACAGAAATGCGAATTATCGGGAAAACCGTTTGTATGAAGTCTAAACTGAAAATGTTAGAGGATATGCAAAGCATAAATACAAAACTGAAAAATATCCACGGGAACTAAGAAATAAATGTACTCGGCGCTGTTGCACGCAAAATCCCGTGGTAAATTCATGATAAAGTAACGAACATGAATACACCCAAACATTACCACAGGGGTATAGTCCGCAGTTTGTCCTATTCCTGTAGGAAATTTGGTATACATAACATATGCCTATTTGTTAATCTGGAATGTCAGATAACTCCATAACAAATTTAATAAGAAAACGCTCCAGCCATTTAGACGTGAAGAAGTAACGAACATATACACTCACAAACTTTCGCCTTTATAATATGAATAGTGTCATACTGACCATTAGAAGCGATAATATCCATGTTGAGGTGTTGGTCGGTGCTGGGCGGCGCGGCGTGGCTCACGCAGAACACGGCGGAGCCGCGCGCAGACACGCACACCACCGGCCCGCACAGGGATATCACCTAAAACATTCGAACAGTAAACCTCTTGCTGGACAAATGGTGTGCAATGTGTAATAAATGGTTTTCATTCACAGTTGGAATAACGTTACTGTACTGTTAATAGAGGTCTCGGAAATCTAGTAGGCAATTTTTTTTCATAATACATTTTCGTATGACAAATTGATCGAATTACATCAAGCATCCTAAGGGCGTTGTTGAATTTATACTAATACTAGCTGACCTGGCAAACGTTGTTTTACCAAAATACCTTATAGCCTATAATAATATGTTATTCTTGTTTATAAGCTACAATACTGCCAAGTTTCATCAAAATCCGTCCAGTACTTTCTACGTGTAAGAGTACTTTAAGAGTACTTTCTACGTGAAACATCCATCCACACATATAAACTTTCACGTTTATAATATTAGTAGGATAGGATAAAACGGTGTTTCAGTTTGCGCTGTTAAACACACAAGGTAAAGCAGGGTAAAGTAAAAAGTATGTAGTAATAAATGCAACTTGATATGATTGTCACCATACAGGGTGATCCGAAAATTAAAAGTATTTAATCCGTTATTTCGGTAGATTTGTACAATAAAACGTGTGCTTGTGAAAAGAGTTACGCCGAGTAGGTAGGGTTTGGGTAGTGGTACGACTGTCTCTGTGGACTCTATAAAACTCGAACAATTTGAATTTTTATCGTTCCGGGGCATTGCCACCTGCTGAAATGAATTGAGTAGCGCCTAAAGCAACAACAGACTTGGGCTTAGATGGGCAATATATGAATAAATAAATAACTAAAAGAGTATTACGGTATCACCCTGTAAGTATATCATGATTTTCGACATTCGCCTCGCTTGACAACACAAAATACATAAGAAGCAAGTAAAACAACTACTTTTCTACAGTAATTACCTGTCTCTGTGTGCCCATAGCCGTATAGAGTCTTAACAAACGTGCATCTGTAGCCAGAGCGACTATGTCGCTCCCGGCAGCAACGCAGAGCGCTTCCTCTGTGTCCGGCAATGATTCGCTCCATTCCTTACTACTTCCCACTAGCGAGATGCATACTAATTTGCTGAAATAAGTGTATATGATTCATTAGCCAAGAAATTTTAACACGTACCGGGACACGTAATTAAAGACAATAGAAGTTGGTATAGTATAATAGTCATCACGTCGACACATGGTACCTGTCCCCGAAAGTGTTAGTATCACATAATGTGAGAATTTACAGCAGGCTTGAAAAATTAAGCTAATACAGAAGCCTAGTTCCGCTTCCGCTTACCACTCTTTATTTGAATATCTCTCGTAATTTGCGCAGGTGATAGTGTAGTAGTATATTTTTCAAACTTTATCGACGAGGGTCCATCGTCGGTCAAGAATGGCATGTATTCTAAAAAATATATCGATTAGTAGCCTACGAAAGAGCGAGTCCAGGACGAACAATCGTAGAACTAACGCAAAATAATTGCATCTCTTTCGTTTCCTAACTTTGACAGATTGATTTTTTTTAAACTTAACGTTTTATTTTTTATTTCAGTACAGTAAAGGCATGGCATACCTGGGCGTCTCGCAAGCCATAGCAAGCACGGTATCAGATAAGCTGGCCACAGTGTGACGCAGGTAGTTGTTCAGGTGCAGTCCGTGGTGCGTGGCCGCGTCGTGGAACTCCACCTCGATGTTGGACTCCCCCGCTTCGGTGCTGTGACATCGGACGATGCCTACTTCGTTCCAACACATATATCTGGGGGAACGAGATAGTATGAATTTTGAGTCATGTGTGTTTTTATAGGAGCAATAGGGCAAAAATACTTTAACAGAAGGTATGCAGGGCAAAGTAAGTAATGTTTTTTAAGCGTAGTCAGAAGTAAGTGATCGTGAGATTAATCTTAAATCATAATATTCTTATTCTTATACGATATTTTTATTTTTTTCCCAGTGCCCCTGTCGGCCTTCGTTTCCACCTTGCATGCCCCAGCTCTCTGTTAGTCACTGATAATCGGTAAATAAACTTAAATATTCACGTCGATATACGTAAACGTAGAGTATGTTTTTTCCAATATGAGTCACTTCGAGCTAGGGTTGCAATCATCAATAAAGGTTTTTTTATCTGCAATAGTTGCGGAATAATCACACACACACTTAAAAATGACACCCTGTATAAATCTTTAATTTATAATCACCTGTGTTCAAGATGTGCAGGCGTAGCGCCGGGTTGCAACGGCGGCTGCGGTGGACACCCCGCATAACTCGGCCCCGGGGTCGCCGCCCGGGACTCCACCGGGCTCTCCGCGCCTCCCGCAATACCCATACTCCCGTTCTTTAACTTCTCTATAGATATAGCTCCGTCATCCTCGTTGTCGTCGCTAGCATAGTTCTCAATCAAGTTGTCTAGGTCGTTCACTGTAAATACATATTAGTTACTAGTGGACGCCCCGCGATTTCATTCGCGTAGTTTCAGTATTTCATACAAACGATTGTACCTAATGACGCTTCCCACATGATAAAGATAAAATTTAATAATATCGATTCACTAGTTTGGCGTGACTTTCGCATTTATAATATTAGTAAAGATTTCACAAATCGCCGTAGAATAGGGATTTGTGGAATTTGGTTCCCGAAATCCCGCTCACTAATAGTATTCCAGATTCTGATTATGGCATGTGGGAAGGAGGAAGCTCTGTGTAATCCCCATTAAGTAATAAAAAAGGTAGTGTTTGTCAACCAATTCTTCAAATTGAGTAGACAGAGCATTAAGAGACTTCAGTTTTAGATTTGATAGTTTGGGTTTAGATAGGTAAATCTACAACCTTAGTGTAGGTACCTGTTACTAAGTATACCGTATTTTCGTATGGTGAAACTTTAAACTTCCAAGATTTTTAAATGGTTTTATATTAATTAAACACTTGAAACAATTTTGCACCAACAAATATTTAAATTTTTTGTTTTGTTATGTAGAGTAAATAATACAGAAATCACTTACTGTCTGCATCCTCAGCAACATCAGCTTCTTCAACATTCGCATCAGAGTCACTAGGCTGTCCATAGCAGTTGAGCAATGTGCCAAGCTGACCAGCAACATCACAATACGATAACACACCATTTCCTAAAAAATACATTGCATGTTATAGATATTTACATATAGTCCAACAAGAAGTTTTTGGTGTGTGTGTAGTTAATATTACTAGCTGACTGAGCAAACAACATACATTGTTAATTGTATTTTTCTGCTATTATATAAGGAAGGTAGGGATGTGGGACTATGGGACAGATATGTGGGGATATGGGGCTCAAGAACCTTCCTTAAAATGTAATGATCCCTATTTATTAAAGAAAATCATGTTAAAATTTTAAAGATAGGAACAGACAGCAGGAGATAACTTTTTTGTACTTTGTAATGATGTGATTTCCCAATAGTGGCTCCTGATCCGTCTTCCGAGATGTCCTAGGTGTGGTAATATGATGCATTATTATCCTACGAAACAAGACTCAATTGGGTGAAAATTGGTGCTAAACATTATGACCACACTCCAAAAGGATCCTTCCCTTGATTGTATTAGAGTTGAGAACAACCAAAGAGGTTCAAATTCTCTATGAACCTAGCATAAAGAATATTTATTATTATAACAACTAAGTAACATCCATATCCATGAAATTGTACTTTAAAAAAGTGCTTTAAAGACTAGATTTACAACACATACCTTTTGGATTCCATGCCATAGAAGTAACATTGTGTGAAGTTGGATGTTCTACAATATCAATACATGCACCAGTATCTACATCCCATACTGCAATCTGTCCAGCTATAGTACTGCCGGCCAAAAACTTGCCACATGGTGAGAACAGGCATTGGGAAATTGCACATTTGATCTGAAAAGTGATGCTGAATAAATACAGGTCCTTGAGCAACATTTTTCACCTAGTAATTGCTGATTTATGAATTATTAAATATTTAAAACGGGTATTATAGCGCGAAGATTAACCAAAGATAAAACGGGCAAACAACGAAGGTAAGCTGAATGCTTATCTTTGGTTAATCTTTGCGCTATAATACCCGTTTTAAACATTTAATATCATGTCAGTGCGCGTTTCCTTAAATTATGAATGATTATTAGTATACTTACAGAGCTATGCGTAAAAGTCATTCTTTGAGCCCAACTTTCGCAGTCTACCAAAATGATTTCCCTATTATTGGGATAGGCCAAATACTTTCCTTCAGAAGGTTCAAAATCCATCCTACCTGTAAATTAAAGTTGTAAGTTAAAGAAAAATACTATGAGATATGAGAAAGTTATCATAAACCACACCATAAAATGTATACCCACATAGAACCTTAGCTGCGTAAAAAGTATTAATTTTAGGAACACAATTTATCTCCTTGACTTTGTTTTGTGTGTCTATGTCAAATATTCTGAGAACTCCATCGCCACTCGCTGTACTGGCATATTTCATGTGTGGACATATTGCTACGCTTAAAACTGGGCCTTTCTGCTCAGACATCACAAAAAGAGGTGCACCACCTTCAGGGCTGCAGATTTTGGCTTCCATATTTTCTGATGAGCATCCTAGAACCTAAAAAATTAAGTACTTAAAGTTAATGATATTACTATCTGACCATCAAGCAGTGCATATCATATCATTTATTGAACTCATGTTGAAAGTAAGAAGACATATGTACATAGTAAAACATATCAAACTACTAGGAAATAGAATTTTAGAACAATAACAACAATAAGTATATTATCTAGTTTATAGTGTCTACATAAGTATTTAGTCTATAGTGTACAATTTGTTACATACATAAAACTTAGCTTTGACAATTTACAAGATGATCATGATGACTTCTCTCACTTCAGGAGTGAAGTGTATGTATGTATCTACTTCTCTCATCAGTAATAGAAATTAATTTGAATTTGGTACATTTATTTTTGAGCTGTCAAACTTCACATTAATTTCATCAAACTTCATGTTAAATGTTGCCTTGATTATTGGTATATTATCACATTGTTGAAGTACTTTATGGTTGGATACTCAGTTTGTGTAGCATAAATATAAAACTGTTTTTTTCTTGTAAGTAATTAAATTAATAAATTTATACCTCAATTTTCTTCGAAGTCATGATTTGTGTAACAGGGGCTGTAAATCTAGTGACAATGCCATCTTTATCAAAAGCCGGAAATGTATAAGCTTGAACAGCATGGTTGTCAGTGGCCACATACAGCCTTTTATCTTTATAACAGACAGCTAGGGCACTTTCCCCCACGCAATGTGAATTCGGATCATCATCCTCAATATCAACCCAAATCCTCACATCTCCATCATGTCCACAGGTTATAATGTTCCTGGAAGTAGATAATTTGTCAGAATATGCACAGAAGGCCTCATTCCTATCGGTTATAATGAAACTTACTGTCCATCTTCTGTGTAACATACGGCTGTGTGTCCTTCGGCATGGGCATATCGTAATGGTTTGGTTTCGATTTTCATTTTGTTATCAGTGTTCGCTTACTACAAATATCCCTGTAACATCTGATTGTACCAGTAACACTGTCTCAGGAGTAAGGAATGTGTATATTTACTTAAAAGGCAATAAACAAACGAAATACGAATACGAAAAAGCCAAGTCGCTGTTTTGTTTTGACACTGAATAGATTTTGGCGGGAAATTAAAGTATCAAGTTGTCATTGTCACTGCCAGCTGTCAATGTCACATAAGAACGAATGAAATCTTGAAGAATGTTACCGTAATAGTGTAGGGATCAATATTTTTTACAATACGAAACCTCAGAAATGTAAAAAATCTGCAGATATTAAAGAATAGACTTTGATTTATCAGATATTTAGTTAAAATTACGAGCTATTGTTATCTAGACAACATTCTTATAAGCCGGTCGGCTATCAGCAGTAACTGAGTGAATCGCACAGTGCTCTGCGCACCGCCCCACAGACCGAGAGGCACGGGCACGGGCAGATTTATTTTAGTCTAGTTCGTCACGCCGGTTTGTCGTGTGTGCGCCTCGCGAATCTCAATTTATCGTAATTTTACACGTATTATATTTTGTATTTAAATTTTTAAAAAGTTCTTACAGTAGGTATATTAAGTAAGTTCGTAACAATTTCTAAAGAAATTATATTTTGCTGGTACCTATTGATATTAATCACGATGCCGGCAATTTTAAACGTGTTCCTATGGTGATCACCATGACCTTGAAATTGAAGCAAAACGTGCTAGCGCGTTTGCCGAAATGTCTACTTTAATTAGCAACTAACCTATCTAACTTAAATTAGTAACATAGTAATTAATTTAATTTTAGATGGCTGATCAAGGATTCCTAAAACCTAAAGCAGGTTTCGCGACTATTGCTATACATACTGGTCAAGAACCAGAAAAATGGAAATCAGCCGCTGTCGTAGCACCCATAGTAATGGCAACAACATTCAAACAACCGGCTCCAGCAGAACACACTGTAAGTGAAAAATACCATTATAAAATAGGAGTCGTATGTTCGTGCCTATAGTATGGTAGAGGGTTCCGTAAACATAAACAAAAAAAAAATCTGCTCTTGAAACCGTCTGGGTAAAAGCTAAGCAACCTACATGAAAAAGTATAATACTTACCTGCCTACTTGGATATTTTATTTCATTAATAATTTAGTTAAGTACCTAATAACGCCGGATTTATATTTGTATTTGACTAATATTCAATGCTTTGTTCTGTTCGATAACTCGAAACACATTAATTTATAGACTAGACATAATTTTACATTCAAGGTTAGATATTTCAGTAGGTGTGTACCTAGGTGAATAGAGATACTTATCTAGTTCTCTACCTGAAGTACCTACCTAACTCATTGTTCTTAATAACACGTAGAGTTTAAGTAGGTACTTTGGTAAATCATTTACGTCAGTTAAATTGTTAAATCAATGTCAAGTTGTTAGGCAAATGGGTAATAAATGCTCATCAAGCACGTACTTGGTACCCGTAGGTAGGTACTGTGTTACCTGTAAGCTATCTACTATAGACTAGACTAAAGCTTGCCGTTATTATTCAAATTCGTAAAAAAAATTACCATGACTTTTAAATAAGTGAATACGTAGAGTAAAATAAGTGTCTAATCTAAGGCCAGGATTTATAAACCAAACTTGACTTCGCTTTGTCAAAATCTTGCTTAAAACTGTCAAAAACAAATTTCTATATAGGAAGGTAATCTTAATTTTTCACAAACAAATGTCGGATAGTTGACAGACGGGTTCAAATAGCTACTTATAGGTGTTATACACTTACGGAAGTGTTACCAATTGTGGAAAATTATTTCTACGAACCATAATAAGTCGCTCGACTGCCTACTGCATTTGATAACAATTCATTTTATGCGCTTTGACGTGTTAACAATGACTTAGGCTGCAATAGGTAGTACTTAATCATTTAATACTGATGCTTAAGTAGATAATTGAATAGAGCAACAGTTGTGGCCTAAGGAGCATAGGGGCCTTATCTTGATAGGGATTAGTGGCGAAAACGTCCCGAAACGATTTCCACGCCCAAAGGTATTTCCATAAATGCAATGTATTGTACAGTAGGTAAGTAATCTACGTACTTACACAGTACTATCACCACGGTTGAGGAAAACATCATGAGAAAACTACACCTACCTACTACTACACCCACCACCAATAGAAAAACGCGAGTACCTCTATACATATAGGGCATAAAATAATTCACCGCTTATCACCCCATGGTGAAATGTTATTATCGATAATTACTAATCTTAGTGGAATATCAACAGTGAGACCTATTATTGTATGCAGTAAATAGAAGTAGGTAGGTACCTACTTATTCCTAACATATTTTAAGGGGTTTGAGTATGGCCGCTCAGGAAATCCAACAAGAAACACTTTAGAAGAGTGCCTGGCTGCTATAGATGGGGCGAAACATGCGCTGGCTTTCTCATCCGGATTAGGAACGACCACAGTTCTAATGGGAATGTTGAGCAGTGGCGATCATGTCATATCCAGCGATGACGTATACGGAGGCACTAACAGATTATTCAGGTATGTAACTTACTAATCTAGTTATCTTTGAACGTTGCATTTTTTTGTTTAATCCTTAACATTTAGATAAATAGGTACCTACACGACGTTGAACTGGTAATCCGATATTAGGTTTTGACACATTTCATCAGTAAAATTATATTGTTATTTATCTCTTTCCATAAATTACCTTGGTACTACCTATTTAAAGTCCACGTCACGATAAATAAATATTGTATTGCGGTGAAGTAAAGACTTGAAATCGATATTTGCCTACTGTTTATAAAAGTCGTAGATAAGTATCTCTGAAGAAGTACATAAAAAATAGAAATATCTTACTCATTCTATATTTCTAACAACCTACTCCTACGAACCCTTTTACAGTTTTTAGAAATGTTTATGTACCTTCCCCTTACCTTACCTACCTAAATCGTTTTAATATTGAAGATGGTTAATTCACTATGTTTATTTACAGGCAAGTTGCTGCCAGATTAGGGATCGAAACTACCTTCACAGATTTCAGAGACGTGTCGAATGTTGAGAAACACATTAAAAAAAATACGAAGGTGCATACCACATTTTTACTGTCAACATTTTTATTTCGTAATAATTTCACTAAATGTAATTTTTTGCTAAGACTTCGATAATGGTACATTTAATAGGTTATCGCGATGTCAAATAAAACACTGTAATCATTATTTTCAATATGATAGGTATTACGAATTATGTCAACAAATTCGCGTAACTTTTTATCCATGCTTAACTTTAGTACACTTAATTAACATGCAATCGTTTTACAGATGATTTGGATGGAAACCCCGACGAACCCAATGTTGAAATGTGTCGATATTGCTGCTGTTTCTAAAGTAGCAAAGAAAAATAGAAACGACATTATTGTTGTAGTCGATAATACTTTTCTTACGCCGTACTTACAAAGGCCTTTAGATTTTGGAGCCGATATTGTGGCTTATTCTCTAACAAAGTACATGAATGGCCATTCAGACGTTATCATGGGTTCAGTAGCTCTAAACGACGATGAATTGGAGAAAAGACTAAGATTCCTACAAAACGGTAATTTTACATTTCACACGTAAAAATAAAATAAACTTGCACCTACATCTAATTATAGATAGGTACTACTGCCTACATACGTGCCACTGATACAAAAATATAACGTGCTCTCTAACAAAATACTTTAGCAAATTGTATTTTAAATGAAGAAGGTAGGTAAATAATGTATTATTGTATTTTACAGCAATGGGCGTGGTTCCATCACCAATGGACTGTTATTTAGTAAACAGAAGTTTAAAAACGTTGGCGTTAAGAATGGAGCAACACAAAAAATCGTCTTATGTTGTTGCAAAATGGTTAGAGAATCATCCGAAAGTAACTACAGTTCTCCACCCAGGTAATGTTTTGTAATCAACGATAAGAAGGGCATGAACACCAATAGCTAGAAAACAACTTTTATATTTGTATGTACGTCTATCTTTCAGGATTACCATCACATCCTCAGCATGAACTTGCGAAAAAACAGACTGCAGGTCATTCAGGAACATTCAGTTTTATTCATACCGGGGGCATCACAGAATCAAGAAAATTTTTGAGTTCTTTGGAAGTATTCACTTTAGCCGAGAGTCTTGGAGGCTATGAAAGCTTAGCAGAGTTGCCGTAAGTTATCTCTAGTCTCACTTCCCTGAGGTTTATGTTGAATTGACGCTATTATTCTTTCTTAATCACATATTGCCAATATAAAACCTATAATAGTATGCACAAAGATTCTTCAAATATTAGGCGGCATTAAACAGTGATGATGCGTGCACACGATAAGATTTTTCCAATGAGTCACGGTCATTTGTCACTACTTACAGTGTGTGTTTTACTTTGTGTGCAAAATTCTCACTTCCATAATTTGTAGTAATATTCGTACATTATGACAATTAAGGCTTACATGGTAAAATTAGAATACCTCCCTACATGGCAGACAACGATATTTCAACCATAAACTGTTTTTTTTTCCAGTGTTGTGATGACACACGCATCGGTTCCAGAGGAACAAAGAGCTGAAATTGGCATCACTGATTCTCTAATCAGGCTTTCTGTTGGATTGGAAGATCCTGAAGATCTTATCAAGGATTTAGAACAAGCCTTCAATGCTGCCTTTTGAACTGTGGGGCATCGTTATAATAAATATTACAATCTAAATGATACTTACCTTTCTGTTGAACAGAAATTACAGAATCTATGGTATGATAATTATTAATAGGTGAAATGTAAAGCCACTAAGACTATAAACTTGTTGCTGTCCCTTTTGTTATTTGTAAAAAAAGTTGTGTTTTTCAAAGCAGTTTTTAAAATTATTTATTTATACGGGTCTAACTAATAAAATTTTACATTGGATACAATTCACAGTATTTATGCATGTGGCCGGAGGCTAATGAATAGTACAAACAATATTTAAGTAGTTGTCATTTGTTGTATCCATACGTTGTTAGATCGTCCCTTGTGATCGTTAAGTATCTATTGTAGTAAATTATTTTATTTCAATGTGACATTTTATTGTTTTAATACGTTGTATTTTATTGTAATCATGTTTAATTTATGTACGTACCTATCCATCTATGATACGTCTTAGGTACCTTGTTAAATGCTTGGATATAATTATCACAATTGCTTAAACTTAAATAAAAGTAATTTGTACCTAGGTTCTACTGATGTATTATTTCAGCGTACACACCTTGTGGCACCTGCACTAAACTGTGACAATTTTTTTGCTGAGACTGAGAAGACAATGCATTATGACAGTTCTTACGTTTTTGAATACTCCGATCGCAGTTCAGTTTTCATGGATATTTCAGGGTAAAATATACCTACGTCCTACCTAAATCAGGCTGTAGTCTATTATACCACGAAGTTTCGTTTATTTCCAAGTAAAAGATCTACATACTAATCGCAAACTTTTATTAGTAGCATAGATAACCTGCCTTTGCCCACTGCTCCCGATAAATACATACAAAAGTGATGTAATATGAATGCAGCCTTTCGCAGACAGAATTAATATTACACACCTCCCCACACTGTAACTAAATCGGCACGTGTAAGTGAATGTCTTACTTAGTAATGTGATCAGCCATTGATACTATCGCTTTACGTACCTACCTACAAAGAATACGGATCGAAATTTATTTTGTGATCGGAGACTTAGGTATACAAAATTTGTTGTAAGACACATCCTTATAATATCAACATAATCGCGAATTTCAATAGAAAAAACATAGGTATAAGACACATAGCATTCTTCAATGTAGGTACTTAGGAAACTAATCGTAGATACCTACACAAAAGTTACTTACATAATGTTTACAAATTATTCGGTTTCCTGTACCTACTGCGCTACTTCTATTATTCTCCATTTTAACTATTAATATGCAAGTAGTGCATAACTATTTACACACAAAAAAAGGTCCATAGGTTATCATACCTATTAGAATGTTCGGTGACTTCACCATGCATTTACATATGTAGGTAGCTTACTAAACGATTTTATTTTCGGAAAAAAACCTGTATGTAGACGTTCACCGTGTTAAGAAGTGGTCCAAGTACCTTAATTATCTGTGTTTTAACTATTAAGTATCATCATAAGCCCGAATTTGTTCACTGCTGGACATAGGCCTCTCCAATTGCACGCTACTGTGAGCGTATTAAGCTACAAAAATGAGAAAAAAGCATTATTTGAATACCATCTATCTGGTTGGCTGTGTAGCTATTTATCCAAAAGATGAACAGAGTGTAACTACTTACCCTTAGATAATCTTAGGTAGTTAGTCAGTCAAAGTAGGGACTTTGTTATGTCTGTGATATTAGATTATAGGTCAACTTTTTTTGTTTGTGGTAGGCACCACAAGTAGGTGGGTAAGTAAGTACATCAAAAGGAAGGATGTAGGTTATCGTCGGTTAGGTCGGTACCTACCAACCAATCCTACAAACCGCTACCGTAGGGTTTTGAAATCCAAAAATTCACAATACCCGTACAAGTGTAGGGTTCACATTTTAATGATCGATAGATGATGAGGCATTTTTTTAGTTATTGGAACCTATAAAACAATGATTATTTTTATGAGCTATCTCGCCCATCTTCAATAATAGTATCTTCTTGTATAGTTTGTGCCTATCTATCTCTATATTAGATTGTTTGTCTTTGACAAGTGTAAAACATTCGTTCATTCATTCATCCGACTTTTATCTCGATAAGACGATATTGAAATCGATTAAAATAGCATTGCGAATGATTCAATATTCGATTTTTGCTAACACCTCAAGAATATGTTGAACTATTCGCTGAAAAATGCTAATATGGGAAGTTGCTCACGCGCTCTTTGGAATTTAGCTAGACCAGTTTCAAATATAGTTATTAATAGGTACAAAAAGAACATTGACGATTCTATATATTTTCTCGTTCATTAATATTTGTGTTGGCAATACCAATCTGTAGCTTTTTTACGATTTACCTACATGTTGTTTGCTAATATCGGCTTTAAGTTCATACAAATAAAACTGATATTGTTTTGAATACAGTAAAGTTATTTACATAACATTATGTATATACAAATAGGTAACCTCTTTATCTCGGATTGACATCACCAATCGTTCCACGGTTAAATTTTAGTTAGGCATCTTCCTACTGTGTTTATTTCACTAACGACCAGTTAGCCGTCAGCCGGTGCGGTGTCTGTTTGTTCCTGTTCAACCTATCTGCAAGGTAAGCACCTAGTGGCACCTACATCTATGTACGAAAATAAGTATATATTAAAAAAGATATAGGTAGGTACTTAAGTTTTTAAAACTTCGTCG